>ML791840.1:479621-496035 GCA_009831015.1 Picea engelmannii
ATGTTGTCATATTTAACACTTTGAAATTCTGAAAAAAAAAACATGGCTATATATATATATATATATATATATATATAACTCATCAAAAAGTTATATTTTAAATTACAAAGTAAGATTATTATTATTATTTATATTTTCAATTTGAACTTATCTATATGGTTGTTGTGGGGGAGAGAGGAAAAGTACTTGGGAGAGAAATAGATAGGAAGAGGGAGAAAAGGGGAGAGAGTGAGTGAGAATTCAAAATATTAGAATGAGCGAGAGAGAGAGAGTGGTGGGATCGAGACATAGGAGCAGGGGGAGAGAGGGAGATAATGGGAGAGAGTGAATGGGAGATAGAGAAATAATATTTCCATTGTCTAGGTCATGGTCTAGGATTAGGTCTAGGTCATGGCCTAGGTATAAGTCATGGTCTAGGTCATGTATGGAATGAATCCCATATACATATTAGAGGAAGCAGGGAAGATCGAGGCACATGCTAACAACATTGTTAAAAATGAAAAAGACAATTGATCTTGTTGTCTCTCTACCTCTATGAGTACATCATGGTCTAGGTTTAGATACTCTAGGTCATGGCCTAGGTCTAGGTCATGGTTTAATGTCAGTAGCTTTACACTGTGATTTCTTTGATGAGAATATTTTGTGAACATTATTCATACAAATGAAGTAAGTTAAATTAATCCTCAAAATTCATATATGAGAGAATGTGTGAGTGTGAGAGGGAGAGAGAGGAAGACACAGAGGCTGTGGGTGGAGAGAGAGAGACAGATAGAGGAGGACATAGAGGGGGGCTAGAGAGAGAGAGAGAGAAGATAAGAGAGTTTGAGAGTGTGATATATACAAATGAAGTTAAATCACCCACAATTGATATATGAGAAAATGTGTGAGTGTGAGAGGGAGAGAGAGGGGAAGAAAGAGATGGTGGTAGAGAGAGAGGAAGACATAGAGGGGAGGTAGAGAGAGAGTAAAATAGAGAGGGGGGGTAGAGAGAGAGTGTGTGATAGTGTGTGTAACAACCCCAATTGTTACGACTACAAGTGACGTGAATTATTTTTTTTTCTTTAAATTTTTAAGCAGGAAGATAATCAAGACAACAAGTAATTAACACAACATACGCATTCAGGAAATAGACCACCAATGACCCAACATATTAGCACATCAAGAAATCGGATGAACATGTGACACAAAGGAAAATACAAATGAATACCCTCCCGACATAAGCTAGACAACACCTACATGCCAAGGAAAACATCCACAATCTCGACACAACGACCCCGACGACTAGTAACTAGAAACCTCTATGGCATGCAAAACCAAACGCCTTAAGGCGTTAAAAAACCAAGAACCAACATCAAATACAATGAACAACGCCCACATCGGGAAGCACAGACTCTGGCCAAGTTATAATTCGCCTCTATCCATCAGGGAGTGCAATGATCCCCTCATCAGGAATCATGTCGTCATAAGGCGATAGGTGTGACAATAACCCTGGCGTAGCCTAACATATCTAGACAACAACCCAAGAAATATCCAACATGCTAGGAGACCGAACTAACTGACAAACATACATGAATACTATACCCACGCACCCAAGCAATCAGTCAACAAGATGCAAGGTGACATCACTCAACTAAATTGCGTGAGATATTAAACGACTTTTCCATCAAACCATAAACCATCATCTATTAAGCATGATGTCTAAGCGCGAAGGAGTGAACTATTATAAAAGTTACTATTATCATAAATGTGAACTATTATAAATGTTATCGCTGTCCCAAAATAATGCTTCAGTCCATTAATATTCATTGTCATATACAAAATATAATTTTTTTCCAAATTAATGATCTATAAATTCGTTGTCTATACGAAAAGAGCTAATAATGATATTAACACTAAAGATATATAATAAGATATCGTCGTCTAAATATAGTGCTATCCCTTAATGATATATAATAATGATATATAATGATGATATATAATAATGATATATATTATACCATCACTGTCACATAATGCAACAATAATACTATAATGATACAATGATATATAACACAGACATATCGTTGTAATGATATATATAATATCGCTATCATACATGATAGTAACTCATTAATGCATTGTTGTCTACACATTAACACATGATATCTACATAGTAACACACAATAATTCACTGTTGTCATAATGCTACCATAAAATCGCTATGTAATAATGAATGGTAATTGCTATCTATAGTAATGGCAAATTGTAGTCAATAGTAAATGGTAATCGCTGACTATAAAAAAAATGGTAATAGTGTATAAAAAGAATGAAATCGATGTCCAATAATTTAAGGAAAAATCGCAGAGTTTGAATTGTGATATTCAATAATGTTGCCATGAAAAAATGCAGATATATCATTTAAAAGGTAACGCAGACATATCCAAAAAAAACATAGACAATCAAGGTATAATTCCGCTACCATTAAAAGTATCAATTCGTTGTCATTCCAATGTTAAAAATGGCGTCATTCAGTTATAAATTCCTATCTTTGAATACAAGAGATAAAAACATTGTTTATAATATAACAATTTTGTTGTCTAAGAAATAATGAATTTTGTTGTCTATATATATAATAATTTCGTTGTCTATAATATAACAATTTCGTTGTCTAAGAAAGAATGAATCTTGTTGTCTATATATTTAATAATTTTGTTGTCTATAATATTATTTCTGCAGTCACACTGTATGTTTCAAATTGTTGTCAATAAATATTACCTTCGCAGTCACACTGTATGTAACAAATTGTTGTCAATAAATATCATTTTCGCAGTCACACTATATGTAGAGAATCGTTGTCAATAAATATTATGTTCGCTATCCATTCATAAGTTTAATGAATATTAAATCGCTTCTTTGGTCACTAATTCGTTTCTCTGATATTAAAATCGCAGAGAGTCTACCAATCAAATGTTGGGTAAATCATGGAGTAAAGGTTGTGCTTTATGCCAATAAAATCGAGGAGTAAAAGTTGTCCATAAAACAAGAATCGCAGAGAAAATTTTGGGGAGGATGCAGAGATTTGCATAAAAGAAAAAATCGAGATCAGAGGTTAACATTCATAGACAAATCAATCACAGAACGCAAGGGTTAATCATTCAATGCAGAGTTTAAACATTCCAAGATACGTCGAGTTGATCATTTGAGGAAAGGCAGAGGTAATCATTCAACGAAATGTAGAGATAATCAATCAGAAAATGCAGAGATAAGTAAGGGATAAATAGTTGGGCAAAATTTATCCTCCACTTATCATCCATGCACAGAAAAGTAGGGCATTTGAATCTATAGGTCTTTAAACACCGAAGTGACGACCGTCGATTTGGCTCCTGGCCGACTGCTCAGGAACGGACTGATGACTAAAGGGATAAGGGAAAATCACAAATTTCTTCGTAATAATCAATAAAACAAACACAGAAAATTCATAGCAATCAGGGTTGGGTTCGCCAAGGGAATCAATTCAAAATGCAGCAATTTTAAGGCTGGGATGACTTTAAATTCATTGATTATAAAATGTTGAGTAAAACATAATCTTTACACAAAAGAAGTACAGTAATGAAAGCGCAGGAACAATATTAATCTACCATTCAAAAATAAACGTATGCGTACCATAGCCAAATGCGACAACTTCGAGTCGTTGTCCCGCATGCGCTCCATCCAGCTCCCGCTTGCCGACCGATGTGACCTCACCGGTACCTCCCAGCCAACGCTAGGGGTACTCTTCTTCCCCCTGAGCCCCCCGAGCCGCAAAGGATCCATGCACACAATACCAGAGAACCGCTAGCACCCAGCTCGCCTCGCAAGGTCGAGCTACCACTCATTACCCGAGCTGGGTATCCCAACTCCCACAAGATAAGTTCAGTCAAGACAAAAATTCAGCAGCGTAACGTTAAACATAAAGATGAGATCCATACTCCTTCTCCTCCATCCTTTTTATATAGTTTTTCAAGTAATTAGTTTCCCGAATTCTCATTAAATTCCCTTTTCATTTAATTAATTAGGAAAAACCTCCCCCGTACACATGTCACCCATTCCCTAGTTTCACCAGAAATTCAATTTTACTAATTAATTAATTATTCATATTTCTCTCACCCACCTAAAAGCATTCCTAAAAACACTCCTAGGTGTCCCAAAATTCCCTTACACTTCTTAAATGACTTATGCCTTACTAAATTCCTAGTTGAGTTAAAAAATAGCAAGTTCTCAAGGCAAGATTCCTTACTAAGTTAGACCTTCGTCTTTTTCTTTATGTTTCCCCTTTTTCCTTTAGCTTCATATTTCTTTTAAGTTTCCCTCTTTTTCCTTTTTAACTAAAAATCAATTTAGCAAGTGTAGAATAACAACATTTTTCCCCTTTTCTTTTTAACTAAAAATTAAATTAGCATATGTAGATAAAATAATCATTCCCCTTTTTAAAAATTTTAATCCTCCCTTATAATTTTGACTTTAATATATAAATTGAATTTCTTACCCCCCTTCTTGTTGTTACATGTTCATTTATTATTTTATTTTTTTACCACATGCTCTAATTAGACCTAGGTTGGGTGACATTTTTATTAGGTAAAAATGTTTTTAAATCTTACTTGTCACATCAATCATTTTAAGGTCGTTTAGGTTTATTCACTTACCAGTTAAAATCGCGACGTGCCCTTCAGGATGCACTAGGTGCTCCAAGGGTGCCACTCGCCTCTTTCCTTTTTCCTTGCGCGACATGCCCTTCAGGACGCACTACGTGCTCCAAGGGTGCCACTCACCTCTTTTTATTTTCCTTGTGCGACGTGCCCTTCAGGATGCACTACGTGCTTCAAGGGTTCCACTCGCCTCTTTTTTTTTTCCTTGTGTGACGTGCCCTTCAGGACGCACTACGTCCTCCAAGGGTGCCACTCACCTCTTGACTGACTTGGTAGACATAAAAAAAACCTGGAGTCAATACTCCACCAGGTGATCTTGTGAGAGACTAAGGGCCTATAAGGAATAATTCCCATGCCTTATTATGTGTCCCTTAGAATCGTCGTGAGCGACTGTCGCAGTCTGCCCTCATGACATAGTGGGTCTTCTCGAACTAGGTAATCATTAACCTACAGTTCAAGCCAGGACGAGAGTGCTAGTAGGTTGTGGCAGGGTTGTTGTCCACACCTCTCCCTCAAAGTCTCTGGTTGTCGTGCGTGACCCCTCTACTCCACATGTGAGTCTAGTCGGCAAGCTACCATTAGCTTGCATCATCAAAAAATCATGTCAGCAATAATAGTCAATCATCATAACATATAATCATATGTACATATGTCATATCAATAAAAATCAAACCCCAATAGTCCACTCCCTGACTCGATCCAGAGTCCAAGGGGTTTCATCAATGCCTCTGCATCCTCGAGGTCCAAAGTCCTGCACACTCAGGAGAACCTAGTCAATAGCACCTGT
Organism: Picea engelmannii; assembly: GCA_009831015.1. Lineage (NCBI taxonomy): Eukaryota > Viridiplantae > Streptophyta > Pinopsida > Pinales > Pinaceae > Picea > Picea engelmannii. The sequence continues at coordinate 485,073 of ML791840.1, forward strand.
TTATGTCAATCAACAAAATAACATATCATCATATCCATAATGTCTCATAATCATAATCGAACGACCGATAGTATAATAATCTGGATCACTTGCAAGCAAGTGTCCTCAAGGATAAGTTCGCTCAGTTCACGCAAGAGCAGGATGTTACATACACCCCCTCTTGGTTTAAACTTCGTCCCAAAGTTTCACAGTATGTAAATGCCGATAAAAGTGTATCGCAGTATCATAAATCTATCTATCAAACAAAAATGGAAACTATTGGCACATATCATATGCGTCCTCCTAGGTCGTCTAGTGCAGACTGTAGTTGTCCCATTGGACCTTGACCTGATCTATTGTTCGACATTATAATTGTCGAATGCAATGGTCTAGGATGCAGATTGGCCTAGCCACGAGCGCACCCTCATCCGATACCTACAAGGTACTCAAGTCAAAACACATGTACAGTCACTAATATAATGTCTCAAGTAGATACATGAAAAACATCATGCATACGCCTCAAAGAATCAGGCAAGGCTAGTCAATAGGCCACGGGCCTCTCTTTTCCAAAATCTCACAGGATCCCATGAACCTAGGAGATAGTTTAGCACCCTTTCCAAACTTGATCGAACTCTTATGCAGTTTCACCCGCAAGAATACTTGATCACCACATCGTAACTACGATCGACATGACGCACATCGACATAACTCTTATGTCGATCATGCACTTCCTTGATCCTTTGTCTTATAGTTTTCATTTAATCTTCCATTTCCTGGAGCGGTTCTGGTCCCATCAGGACCCTATCCTCAAGCTGATCCTAACTCAAATGAACCCGACACAGTCGCCCGTAAAGAAACTCGAAAGACGTCATCTTAATGGTGATTTGATAACTGTTGTTATATGTGAATTCTACCAGTGGCAAGAATTCTTCCCAACGCTTTGGTTGGTCCATCACGTACATGTGCAACATGTCCTCCAATATTTGGTTTGTTTGTTCGTCTGCCCATCTGTCTCCAGGTGATACACAGTACTAAAGTTAAGTTGGGTTCCCAATGCTTCTTGGAAACTAGTCCAAAATCGCCCAGTAAACACCAATCCTCGATCGGATATAATCCTCTTAGGCATGCCATGCCCTCACAATCTCGCTGAGTAAACTCTAGCTATGACCAATTCCTGATACATCATACGCACAGGAATAAATGAGCACTCTTCTTCAAAGTGTCGACTACCACAAAAATGAAGTCGTGTCTCCTTGTCGTTAGTGGTAATCCCATAATGAAATCCATAAAAATTCCCTCCCATTTCGATTCAATAATAGTGTGGCTATAGTAATCCTACCAGATGTCTATGTTCATCCTTCACCTGCTGACATTCTAGACATCTTGCCACGTAGTTGACTATGTCTGCCTTCATTTTTTCCCAGAAGAATAAGGGTTTAAGGTTTTCCCTCATCTTCATGACTCATGGGTGACCCATGCACACTCCTCTGTGAGCCTCATTTAGGATCCAACTTCTCAACCCGTCGTTGGGTGGTATGTAAATCCTTCAAATTTGGTACCATCATTGTGTTTTTTCCGATAAAATCCTTGACCTCTTTGTACCAGTCATCGTTAGGCTGTAAAGTTAGAATCTTTTCACGTAGATTCGTCTGAAGAGGCAATCACCAAAAATATATGTGGTCTCCGACTCAACGCATCTGTCACTCGGTTCATTGTTCCTTTTATGTAATTAATCTTGAAATCATACTCGCTAAGAAATTCCAACCAACGTCGTTGTCGTGCATTCAAGTCTCTTTGCGTAAAGATGTGTTGTAGTCCACAGTGGTCCATTTTTAGTTTGAATTTCCGTCCAATAAGGCAGTGTCTCCAAACTCTCAAGGCTTAAACAATGCCTAGCAACTCCAAATTGTGTGTTGCATAGTTCTCCTCATGCCTTCTAAACTTTCTCGAGATGCAAGAAATAACTCGATAGTCTTGCATCAAGACTCCGCCTAAGCCTCCCTTGGATGCGTCAGTGCATACGAAGAATTTCACGTCCATGTCAGGGACCCTTAGTGATGGTATTGTCATCAATAGCTCCTTGAGCCTCCTAAATGCCTCCACGCATTTCTTGGTCCAAACAAACTTCTTGTTCTTCCTCTGCAATTTCGTAATCGGATTTGCTATCTTCAAAAAACCCTCGATGAACCGTCGATAGTATCCCGCTAAACCCATTAATCTACACACTTCCGAGACATTCGTTGGCATAGGCCATTCCATAATATCCTCGACCTTTTCTAGATCCACAGAGATACCTTCGCTGGAAATGACATGCCCTAAGTAGTGAATCTTCGATTGATAAAACGAGAATTTAGACAATTTCTCATACAAGTTGTTCTCTCATAAACACTGTAGTACCAAGCGCAAGTGATTGTCATTCTCTTCCAATGTTCGATATTAAATCAGATAAAGTCAATGAATACTTGGAAGAACTTGTCCAAGTATTCACGAAACACCCCGTTCATCAAACTCATAAATACCCCAGGGGTGTTTGTCAATCCAAAAGGTAAAACAATAAACTCGTAATGTCCAAACCTCATCTTAAAGGTGGTCTTAGACACGTCATCCTCCTTGATCCATAACTGGTGATACCCTAATCGCAATTTGATCTTTGAAAACACCGTCGTGCCTTTCATCTGATCAACATATCATCAATCCTTGGTAACGGATATTGATTCTTGATCATTGTCTTTCTCAAATGACGATAGTCAATGCAGAGTCTCCATGACCCATCCTTCTTTCGAATGACACTAATAGGCGCACCCCATGGTGACACACTAGGACATATGAGTCCCAGGTCCAACAACTCCTTCAGTTTCATTTTCAACTCTTGTAACTCCAGAGTCGGCATTCGATAAGGCATTCTTGCTAGTGGTTCAATCCCCAGTTTTAGGTCTATGGTAAATTTCAATTCCCTCTCCGGAGGCATCCCAGGTAACTCCTCAGAGAATACGTCCACAAACTCACTTACCACTAGAAGGTGTTCTATAACTTTCACTAATCCCTTCTTGTTTAACACAAGGATTGCATAAAGCTTACATCCCTTGCACATGCTCTTTTGTAGTTGTAAGGAAGAGATGAACCTCAGGGAAACTCCCTGGTTCTGACCTACAATCATGTGTCTATGTCCCTTATCATTGACCAAGATCAATTGTTTTGTCTTACAGTTGAGTATAGCCTCATGCGATTCCAACCAGTCCATACCGATCATGAAGTCATAAGATCCTAAGATTGTGACGTACAAGTTGGCCCTAGTGACAAAATCTCCCAGGTTAAGGCTGCAACCCATAACCTTTCCTCCAGTCTTCTTTTTGGCTCCCGAAGCCATTTCTACAAAGCTAAACTCACCCTATTCAACTGCCTTTACCTTAATTATTTTTAGCGCTACACCAGAAATCAAACTCCCGGTAGCACCGGGATCTATCATAATACTAAGGATCTGGTCAACGATGGTAAGGAGTTCGTTGTTGAGGTGTTGGTCATCGAGGTGTAGCGAAAGTGTATCCTCTCTGGAAGACACGATATCCTATTGAACGTCTAGTTGGTGTCTAATGTTGTTGTGCACCTGATGAAACCTACCTCGTGGTTCTCGCTAGAGTCCTTCTCTGAACCCCGCTAATAAGCTCCTCCTCTACTATGAGGGTCTTTTGAACGACCTCAAGCAAGATTTGAGGCATCAAAATCCTAACCCTTGCATGAAAGTTGACATTAAGGCCAAACATGAACCTGTTTGATTCGGATTATTTTCGGCACGAAATGAGAGTGGAGATATAACATAGAAATATTCAGAGATATTGCAAGAGAGACAACAATATAAAAGAGATATAGCGGAAATAAAACAAGAGTCATAGATATACAGTAATACACGATTTCTATTAACGAAATAAATGTACAGAGACTATAAAATACAGAGTGAAAGACTCGCTAGAATGGTGGTAGCTTATCTCTGAGAAGAGATGTGACAGCTACTCACATCCATGAAAAGATGTTTTATTACAATGAGGCTATAAGAGCATTTTTAACATAAGTAAAATCCAAAACCCTAACCACGGAAGATGAAAAGACAAAAGGTTTGTGGGCCCCGATGGGGGTATTTGATACGTCAACTTCCTAGGGGCGTAACTTTTGCATACGATCTCTGTTTGGGGTGCTCAATAGCTCATTGGAAATATCTATCCGAGAAATACAATTTTTGGGTGAGAAACATCGATCTACAATTCATGTTTCTCCGTGTTTTCTCAAAAAACATCGTTTAGGGCCTCAAAATGGCCTCGGAAGTTAAAAACTGCTAAAAATAGTAAACTACCAAAATTGTCAGAAACATGTTTTGGGCCAGTTGGAGAAGGTGGGTGGCCACTTATATCCACCTGGATCAATCCTCCCTCCTTAGGAAGCAATGGTCTCCATTGTGTTGAGTTCTCAGGGGAGAGGGGAAAGCGATTGCTAAATCAGAATCTTGGTGAGTTGCTTGCCTTGTTGGAACCATCGCGCTGCTTGGTTTGTTGAAGGTCATCACGAACCTATGGCTGGAAGGGTTGGATCTTTTTAACCAGTCTGGCTACATGAGATGACTGTGTGCAGAATGAATCTTTGTGCTTTGTTGCAACCTTGTCGACCTGCTTCTGGTGGATAGAAGGTGCTTGGGCCGAGGCTGTAGTGGTTGCGGTATCCTTTTGTTCCCCTTTTGAACAGATTGTGGAGAAGATGGATTTTGTAGTATGAGATACTACCTTACAGAACTGTTTAGGTGAGGAAATAGTTGGAACTACCTCTGGTATCCTGTAGAGGTGACCCCCCAGAGTAATAATGACACTATGAGGTCGAGACTCATAGATAGCATGGCGTTTCCACATATATGGCTGGCCCAAGAGAACATCAAAGACATCCAGTGGGGAAACATCACATAATACCTCATCCTTGAAGGGTTGTATGTCGTATGACAATCGATACTGCTGGTTGACACAAAGATATCGTCCTTGGCGAAGCCACCTGATGTTGTATGGTTGCGGGTGTGGTGTTGTCGACAATCCCAATTGTTTGATGACCTATGCTGAGATGAGGTTCTTATGGCTTTTGCTATCAACAATAAAATGCAGTGGGGTCCCCTTCACCCACATCTATGAATGAAAAAGGTGCTCCCCCTCTTCTGGATCTGTTGGTTCTTCTGGTTGAATTGCTGCGGTGGCGACAATAGCAGTGGGGTCTGCGTCGATGATCTGTCTTTTACTAGTATTTTCAGAATCAGATTCTAAATCAAGGTTCGGCTCCTTGTCTTTGATCTCGACCACCAATGACTGTTTTGAGCGACATTCATCGGTGTTGTGCCAGGGGATTTTGTGGAAATCGCACCATTTTTCGGTGTCCTTCTTTGTCTTCCTGTGACCCTTCTTTTCCCATGGCTTGGACTAGTTTTTGGGAGACTGTTTGTTAGGGTTGTCTTTGTCATACTTTGGTTGTTGTGGATTTGCAGACACGAACTCCCATTTGTTTTGGTGCTTAAATTTCTTCTCGATTTTAACAACATATCGATAGGCAGCACCGAGTGATGAGATGTCCAGAAAATCCATTTCAGTCTAGATGTATCTGTGTAGAGCCCCACTGTATTTCAGAACCAAATGTCATTCGGAGTCTTTGATACCCAGCTTGGTGTGCAAGGTATGGAAGCTATTGGTGAACTCTGGAACTGATTGGCCCCTCTCTTGCCGCAGTGTGGTCCATCTCATGTATTGGTCCTCATAGTTTCCAACAGGGTAATACTTTTCCTTTGCCGCATCCATAAAAAAATCCCAAGTGGGCTCGACCCCATATATTCCAGACTCCTCTGTGGAACTCTGCTCCCAGTAAGTTTCCCACTAATGTTTTACATGGGGGAGATCCTTAAGGAGTGCGAAGTTGATCTTTTCCTTGTTGGAAAAATTATGAGCAGAGAAATAACCTTCTAGTAGATTTAACCATTTATCTAGGGCCTCTGCATCTATTTGACCTTCAAATATGGGAATATCAAAATTAACCTGTACCTTGAAAGGCAAGGTTCCTCCAAAGTGGCTTCTTGATGAAGATGCACTTGATTCTATCGGGAGGTGTTGAAGCATGTGGGAAAAATTCTCCATCATTTCGTCCCTCTGTTGCGTGAGATCTTGCTCAAGCAACACACTGATAGGATCATCTACTCCGTCATTTTTCTTTTCTTCCGCCATTGAGGATTTCTTGGGTGTGCGAGAGAGATTTTCCTCAAGATAGACAAGCTCAAGACCCAACTTTCTATACTCGGACCTTGTCGGGGACATGCACTGAAAAACGATCAAGAGCAGCCTGCTCTGATACCACTGATCCAGATTATTTTCGACACGAAATGAGAGAAGAGATATAACAAAGAAATATTCAGAGATATTGCAAGAGAGACAACAATATAACAGAGATATATCGGAAATAAAACAAGAGTCATAGATATACAGTAATACATGATTTCTATTAACGAAATAAATGTACAGAGACTGTAAAATACAGAGTGAAAGACTCGCTAGAATGATGGTAGCTTATCTCTGAGAAGAGATGTGATGGCTACTCACATCCGTGAAAAGATGTTTTATTACAATGAGGCTCTAAGGGCATTTTTAACATAAGTAAAATCCAAAACCCTAACCACGGAAGATGAAAAGCCAAAAGGTTTGTGGGCCCCAATGGGGGTATTTGATACGTCAACCTCCCAGGGGCATAACTTTTGCATACGATCTCCGTTTGGGGCGCTCACTAGCTTGTTGGAAAGATCTATCCGAGAAATACAACTTTTGGGTGAGAAACATTGATCTATCATCCATGTTTCTCCTCGTTTTCTCAAAAAACATCATTTAGGGCCTCAAAATGGCCTCGAAAGTTAAAAATTGCTAAAAACAGTAAATTACCAAAATTGCCAGAAACATGTTTTGGGCCAGTTGGAGAAGGTGGGTGGCCACCGATATCCACCTGGATCAATGTTGAATTTAATTTTATTGGTATTCAAGTGCGGAGCATACCGAAGCAGCTCCAAAAATAGGCCTCATACTCGGGCACCGTACAACTGCCCTGTCGCAAGGCGTTGAACTCATTGAGTCGACGCCCATAAATTCCTCAAAAAGATACCTCTCTTGGAACCATTCCTCGAACAGTTCCCATGAAACGTTTTCGATTTCCATGCTCACAAGCAACAGGAGCGTCTTCCACCATAGAAGAGTGCTCCCCTTTAAGTTGAATACTTCCATGTGGAACTCTGTGTTGTTAGTATGTTTTCAAAGTGCAAATCACATCGCCATATTCTCCACCATGCCTCAGTGACTGTGTCGTCCGGGGCACCAAAGTACTCAGGAAATTTGACCTTCTCAAGTTTGTAGTGAATACTAACGGTACTATCTGGGCGCGTTGTGGACCCTCAAGAGTACAGGTGCTCTAGCCTCATCTCAGTACAGATGGTGAATCAAGGCCTCTAACAATCTCTGGAAGGACCTTGTCAGACCATCATCATCCCTTACAACAATCGAATCCAGCCCAAGGGATTTTTCTTCCCCCTTGGGGGTTAGACTCCAAAGGTGCGGGCACTTCTAGAGGCATCACACCTCCTTCCACGACACCATGTTGTGAACCTCTGTGGCATCCTCTAATCGAGATCACCACATGGACACGTTAAAGTGGTTCTTGGTAACTACCCCAAGATATTTTGGTGTTCAACTACAGCTTTATAGTCGTACTTGTAACCAAGCTGGAGGTCTTCCTCTATGGTTTCAGCACCAAACTTGTCACTCTGCATTGCATAAGAGTATGTATTTTTAATGTTATTCACTGCAATTACCTAGAAGTTTTAAGGCGATGCAAATAAGATATTTAGGTACTTACAATTTGTGACTGTAACTTCAAGTAGCTACCCTAGCCTAGCATGTGCAGGCCACATTTGGAAAGCCTTTCTTTTTTTTCCTTTGACGTGTTAGTCAACCTATCATCAAAAGTTTCAAATATGTTAATATATACCACAATTTTATTTACATCTAAAAAAAATTGAAGGTATTGAATTGAAATTGTAATTTACCTTCTGGGACCAGAGGGTGTTTTCCTTCATCTGTCAATTTCCTCTCTTTTGCATCCTCAATGAGGTCCTTCCACTCCCTCTCTGAAATCATCAGAGGATTCTCGTACCTATAATTTTGTTTCAAGTGCTTCCTATATGTTTCTTTCATATATTTTAAATATTGGCCAGCTATGGCGGTGGCCAAGGTATTATTAAATGTTTCGACACCAAAATGTTTTTCAAGATAATCCATCAATTCTTTTTTGAGGTTGGAATTCTGGGAATTCCACCTCTCCCATATGGTGGGCCCAAAAATAAGCAACGCCTTATTCTCCAAGGACCTATAAAAATGGTTATGCCCTACACACAAAAATATTATATGATTATTAATTTAAAAATAATAATTTAGATGATTTATATTTGTCTACATAGAGAACATGAAACAATTAAAATTTTAAAAATTACCTAGGACTTTAACTTTCTTTAATGGAAGCCCTTCCTCATTGACCATAAATGTGACCTTAAGGGTCCTTTTGTTGGTGACACGTCTTTCTTTAGGAAAAGCAACTATATAGTTGGTCAAATCATCAGCCTCATCTCTGTCACCAGCTCCAAAGCCTACCTGTGTGGTCACTTCCTCGTTGTGTGTGTTGTGGCTCCCACCTAATGGTGTGGAAGGTGGAGATCTGAATAGCTGCGTCTTGGCATATTTATGAGGGCCTATGTCGGGACCTTGTAGCGTCTGTGCAGCACCACTACTACCGACGCCATGCATGTCAGGGTCAACATGATCCAAAAATCTTTATATAAGAAAGAAAACATTTTTTCGTTTAGATAATGTAAAAGTTAAAAATCAATCTTTCATAATTGATCTTATGACATAAAAATAAAACCACCTAAAATTATGATTATTACCTTATATGTCTTAAGCCTTGTCATAACTTCTTTGATCCTTTCTTCGACCTCGGGAGTTTGATCTAGAATATATAACAAGTGAGCTAGTTCCTTGTTTTCTTTATTGATATTTTTTCTAATTAAAACCATAGGTTCGGGGGTTTCATACAAATCCCTTTCTCTAAGTGAATCATCATCAACATCATGGCCCGCCGACTACATATTCAACAAAATAAATGATAATTCAGTTATGTAAACAAATAAAATAACGGATTGCCACGAAAAATAATATGCACATTAAATGCAATTCGAAAATTGTTGTTCGTTTACTTATTCTGAGGCCGCTTTTGATTTAGCACAATCAACCTACCACATTATAGTAAAATTAGAATCGTGATCATTATCATTAGAAATAAATTCAAATGTATGATAATTCCTCCCTCTTTATTGACATCCAAGGAGGAATGTTATTGTTGATAACAAAAATAGGCCACACTGAGTAAATAGACCAAAGCTCTCCAAATGGATTAACATTGTAAATAACATAATGAAAATGATAAAATATAAGAGTCATTGCTTACATGTTGGGTAAATTAGTATACGTACCACCCTCATAATAGAAACATCTATATCTATTCGATTCAAATTGTAATCGATCAATAACTCTTCCCCTGCAGCTATTGATTTTATTGCACATACGAATATACGGTTTCCTTCACGCCCCTCAAATACGCAATTGGGTCTCTTATTTGTGGTCATGGGTCGTGTAATGTTTATAAACCCTGCAATATTCCCTACTTCTTTTGGCCTTCTGTCAATATAGATAGTTTCTCCTTTATTTTGATCATTATCTTTTAGTTGTATATACTTTGCAGCCAAGCCATATCTTCGCATACTTTTTGTATATTAGACTATTTATGTCCAATATTTGTAGATATAACAGGGTCCATCATACTCCATCAATTCAGTTAATTTGTCATAACAGACCTTTATGCCATCCATGGAAAATAGCCCCAAACCATGTAATGACGATGGAGCAATCTAGTATATCCTTTCGTTTACACAAAAATCAATGTTTATTTCAAGAAGATCCTTGGGTACCCATCGTTTCACTATATGTTTCTACCTCAAGGGAACCTCTATGTCGTCTATGCTCTCATGATCATAAGAACACGATCCACCTTTCGCAAGAAAATAATTCCATGCGTCTATAGAATTTTCTTCTTATCTTCTCACCTCTAGTTGATCTCCACCTGTTAGACCTACTAGATGTCTCACTTTCCTCTATTCTACCTAAACTTACCTCGCTCAATGAAGATAGATCTAACAAATACATGTTTTCTTATACGTCCTATAACACCATTAAAGACAGAAATAGTCAGTCAATCAAGATGTAACACTAGTTCATTACTAGTATCTTGTTGGTATCACAGTAAGCTCATAATGATTACCATAATGTTACTCTTTCACAATTGTATTATGCTCTATTACTATTGGTATACTATCTGGGCATTATAGGGGCATGTTTGGAGTCAAATGACACATGCCAACAAGTGACGGTAATAGGACATGATACTAGTTGGAATACCCCGGAACTGATGCCATTAGACACAGACTCAATCCTAAGGACAACTAAGGAGAACAAACAACACACGCTAATTAATCTAGGAGTCAAGCATGCAAACAAACCAAATTTTTACTACCACTATACCATGTTTATTTGAAATGCTTCATGTAACATATTTCATTGACTTATTGTGGTCTTGGTCTCTCTTGGAAGTACTTTTAGTGACAACGCCAATGCTCTTTTCTCCTTTAGTCAACTAACCTACTTCAGTGGATTCCTAATGAAGATGGAAGAGGGTGATTCAAACCCAAACAACTTGTTGAAATTGAAAAGGCATCCATGGTCAGTTGTTAACAATTGCTAGAGATGTAGATAAGATAAGATAATGTTATTAATGTCCAACAAATGACCACAAAAGTAGGTCAATGGGACTAAAAGATACATCCAAT
>ML791840.1:518553-535353 GCA_009831015.1 Picea engelmannii
TTGGCTCACCTTGTCCCTCCAAAGTGACTTTCATTTTATTAATATTTAATTAATTAATTAAATCACTTTAATTAATTAATTAACCTTTTTACCTTTGAAAATCTCCTTATCTCCCTGTGTGGCTTCCCTGGCCACTGAAAGTCACTTCTAGCCATCCCATCCTGTAGTGTTTCTCCTCCCGATTCTAATGAGCTATTACACTGAGAGGTTCCTCCAAGTAATGTGCCCAAAATGACCTCTTCAGAGAATTCCATTAACTTATAGCTCAAAACAGTCAAAATCATGGAAATCGTCGGAATGCAACGAAACCAAAGCCAACCTGTGAGGAATGGCTCATAATGATGGAATATGATGATAAATTCCAACTGGACCCCACAATGCCTCTCAAATACCCATGTACTCGCTATAACATCCATCTGGCTACTCTGGTCATCATAAGTCTTTGCCCTGTGATGATGTCCCAAAGTGGGGACATTACATCTTATCATGTAATTCATTCTTAAAGGGGGTTTTGTAATTATGAACCCACATGTTGTGAATAAATGTGTTTGCGTCAAACACTAAAAAGAACAATAAATGTGTTCTCTCTTTTTAGTTAGTGGATAAAGATGAGTGCCTACTCCACATCCTAGGATAATTCCCAGTGCACTTCGACTAGTCACATCATTGCATGCCTAGCAGTAGATGCATGAACTAACACTTCATCAATCCCTACAGGAAGCCAAGGTTTCTTTCACTCGATATCAATGGACTCATATCTACCATTACTGGATTCAAGGCGAGAACATGACAAGTATTAAACAGATGATATATCTAAATAAATTATCACATAGAAAATCCCGCATTAATAAATAATCACATAACAATTCATAAACATTAAACATAACTAGAATTGATGGCTATATAAACTATGATGAAATGAGCAATCACACATGATCTGATGAACTGGTCGGAAGTACAGTTGGAATGATTTCCCCCATGTGTTTCTCTTCAGCGGTATGACCCTCTGTTAGTCTTGAGCTTCCCTCAATCAATGAAGAAATATCTTAAAGTACCTGCGAAAATCATTCAACCTCCATAAATATCTAAAAAATCAATACAAGTCATATTTGTAGTGCATTATTTACTCTAAGATGCATTTTTACGAGAGTGTCAAAACATACCTGAATGAGATCCTCTTGGTTTTGAGAATAATTTATTGGAGCCACGCGTGATATTTGATCAAACTGTCTCCCTTGATTTGGAGTAGCAGCAATGAAGTCAACATTGACTTTGTTGTTGCTCCGTTGGATCGAGGGAGGTTTGCTCCAAGATTAAACGGCTCCAAGAAATTATTCTCTATTGAAAAGGGCCAACCACATGAAGGAGGAAGCACTTATGGCCCCTCCTCCCCCCTCACATCACTCTCAATTCCCCAATACCCAACATATAAATCGATTGAAATATTTACAGCAAAAACAAACATATATACATACCAATATTCACAACTATTTACAATGAAAAAAAATGCTTCCTTGATCCATTTGGACTGAGCTCAATTCTCCTAAGAGAAAAGTAACAACTATTCCATAACATCATACACTACACTAAAGCACTTTACATCTAAAAACTAGAGAATGGAAATTGATGTGAAAACAGGCTTTATTCTATTCCATCATATGACTTGGTTGGAGTATTAAAATGCACCTGTAAACATCATAGAACTCATCCCACTTTGATATATAAGTGAAAACATGTTATTTTTCCAATATTTAATCATAAACTCACTCAAAACACTAAAATTAATTCTTTGTAAAATAATAGGTCTAAACTCATATATAACCATGAAAATGGTCTTAATGTAAGGTTGCAGGAAAGCGGAATATGGTGAAAAGTGAAGTAAAAGTTTGATAAAATAATGGCATTTTGGCGACCCAACAAGTAAAAAAATTTATTTCATAAAAAATAGATTTTATATTAAATAGTTATTAAAATATTCATGTACATCATCATTTAGTACTTTTAGTCGGTCTCTTCTTCTTAGCTCTATAGTTCATAAGCATTTCATCAATATCTACATCTTTTTTCTCTGGGTGTTCTTCAAAATATGATTGTGATTGCGTCCTCTCACACGGATCACGCCTATTCGTGGGGTACTCACGGGGTAATGGATTTTGTTGTGATGAGGCATCGCCTACAAAATAAAAATATATAAAATTTAGATGGTCAGTTTTTAAATATCATTGAACTAGTTCAATAATATTAAAAAAAATACCTGCAATGTCATTATTTACCTATTGCACTGGTCGGCACCATTGGAATGGTTGCCCCCACATTCTCCTCTTCAATTGTATGACCCTCAAGTACAACATTCTCTTCCATCGAGACCACAAACTTTATAAGGACAATCATAAATGTATAAGTAAAAAAAAATAGAAGTACAAAATGTATAACTACGAAATTATTAAGTATATGATTAAAATACATCCATATTACTGTCATGTTCTAGCTCAGTCGTAGCACCATCGTGGGGTTGCACCCCCGTGGAATATTGGGACTACACGGGAGAACCATCTTTTGGTTGCAAACTGCTATCAACACACTGCTCTCCAATACTAGTACATTCGTTGACAGTGTTTCTCCCCTAATTAAAACAAAGTTGTAAAACATTAAATTTATCGATGATATCAAACATGACAGTGTTATATTAATAATAAAGGTTAATGTGGATTCAATTTTATTTACCTTATCCTGCAAAGTGGTTCTTGGTAACTGCCCCAAGACATTTTGGTGTTCAACTACAGCTTTATAGTCGTACTTGTAACCAAGCTGGAGGTCTTCCTCTGTGGTTTCAATACCAAACTCGTCACTCTACATTGCATAAGAGTATGTATTTTTAATGTTATTCACTGCAATTACCTAAAAGTTTTAAGGCGATGCAAATAAGATATTTAGGTACTTACAATTCGTGACTACAACTTCAAGTAGCCGCCCTGGCCTAGCATGTGCTGGCCACATTTGGAAAGCCTTTCTTTTGTTTCCCTTGATATGTCAGTCAACCTATCATCAAAAGTTTCAAATATGTTAATATATACCACAATTTTATTTACATCTAAAAAAAATTGAAGGTATTGAATTGAAATTGTAATTTACCTTCTGGGACCAGAGGGTGTTTTTCCTTCATCTGTCAATTTCCTCTCTTTTGCATCCTCAATGAGGGCCTTCCACTCCCTCTTTGGAATCATCAGAGGATGCTTGTACCTATCATTTTGTTTCAAGTGATTCCTATAAGTTTCTTGCATATATTTTAAATATTGGCCAGCTGTGGCGGTGGCCAAGGTCTTATTAAATGTTTCTACACCAAAAAGGTTTTAAAGATAATCCATCAATTCTTTTTTGAGGTTGGAATTCTGGGAATTCCTCCTCTCCCATATGGTGGGCCCAAAAATCAGCAATGCCTTATTCTCTAAGGACCTATAAAAATCGTTATGCCCTACACACAAAAATATTATATGATTATTAATTTAAAAATAATAATTTAGATGATTTATATTTGTCTACATAGAGAACATGAAACAATTAAAATTTTAAAAATTACCTGGGACTTTAACTTGCTTTAATGGAAGCCCTTCCTCGTTGACCATAAATGTGACCTTAAGGGTCCTTTTGTTGGTGACACGTCTTTCTTTAGGAAAAGCAACTATATAGTTGGTCAAATCATCAGCCTCATCTATGTCGTGTTGACGGGGAAAATCGATCGTCCGTCAATTGAGAGAGTGGAACCGGTCCGGGGTTGTCTAATAACCCAAGCCGTTTGGGATGAACCACCCTGACGGGTTTATCGGCTCCGTTAGCCGATCTAAGGTCCTAAGAAAACAAAAAGAAAACTAATCTAAACTAACTACTCTAACTAAAACTAAATAAAAAAAAACTAAACTAACTAATAAACTAACCTAATTAAAACTAACTATTAACCAAACTAACTACTCTACTATTTCTATATATACAAACTACTGACTAATACTATACTAACTGCTATCTGAAATATAACTTATTTACGAAATGTACAATATCTACAATTTACATATTTAAGTAAAACCTGAAAAAATCATTTGCAATCTGCCCTAAGACAGAGAAAGGTAATTTTTGTTGATTTTATAATTTTATAAACAAGAAATAAAACAGAAAAATAACTAAACTAAACACTAATATACTAATTCTAACTATAAATCTAACTAAACTTATATCTAAACTAAACTACTAATAAATACACTAAACAAACAAATGACAAACTGACCTGGAAATGCTCCAGATTTGTCCTGTGTATGATGATCTTCGAAGCTGATCGGAGGAAGGAAACTCGCACCGAAAAATCCAGAAGCTTCTCGTAAACGATAGCTGCAATGCTCTTTGAGTGTGTTTACAGGACAAACAAGACATAAAAATCACAACAATCATATAATTTATAAATCTCAACAATTAAGTAAACCTGTATGTAAAGACTTATACAAAAATAATTCAATTGATGAAGAAGAGAAATCTGTCATTCATAAACTGAATCAAATAATTGTTGCGTTCTTAAGTAGTGAAAGAAATCAGATATGGATGAAACATTAATTAATTAATATCATTCTGCAAAAGACCATGATAGCTAAAGTAGTCACTAATCAAATTGCAAACTGATAAACATAAACATGAAACAAAAGATTGATATTATGAAAAGCTAAAGCTGTAGCAGGACATCAACTTCTGTCTCAGTTTGTATTAAAGTTCCATATCCTTGTTCTCCCACAGATGAGGATGATCCTTATTACAAAAATAATAAGTATTTATAAGTTTTTCCACAGGGGAAAACCTCCCTGTGGAAGTTATCACACTGTTTACATAAATCTAGGAAGATATTCCCAATTTTAACTAAACTAAGTAACTACAATAAAACTAAAACACCCAAATATCTCTTGAACTACCCAACATGTCCCATGCAATTCGAATTTACCTGAAACAGGTCAGAAATAGACAAGTTAGAGAGATATTTTATTAATAAAACAATAAAAATCTAATTCTATAGACTAGCTACAGAATCATGCGATTTTGTAGCTAGTCTAAATAAGATACAGAATCAACATTGCGATTAATTCAAATCTTTTTGAAAGAATTAAATTTAATCGTCATCCATGAACTATTTGAAAACGAATCATATAGTTTGAAATAATTATACCATTCGAGATCAAACAGGATCCACATCATTCAACCGAATACAGAGATAGGAATACTCTGTTTCGATTATTATCATAAGTCGGGTGAATGAAACCATATGGAACAACACTGTAATCGTTTCTCAACAAATCGAATCCATCAGTTATAAAATTGTTTTGATATTCAATAAAACAAATCACAAACACTTTGTTATACTTGTCTTATCAACAGGAGAAATAATCGAATCGAACAGGATTATTTTCAAATCATGATAACTGTATAGCAAGCGATTTAGGCTGTGAGCGAATTCAAACCATAACTGACTCATAACTACAAAAAAAATCGTAACAGGATCAATCAAACAGAGTTTGTTATAGATATCGATCGTTTATCATTGCACAGTGAGCAAACAAGGTCGATTTTCCTTTACCAAAATTGTTCCAATCAAACGAATTATAACCGGGTTTAACCAATCCGTTTTATAAAAAATCAAACAGAGCATCAATTACAATCGGGCTCCAACTCATAAAATAATCTTTCCAACTCAAGAAATAGAAAAGGTTTTAACACAGTCATTATGAATCAAAATCGTTCCATGATTCGAGTGTGCGTGCACAGGCTAAAATGAGCATATTGTTTTTATAAAAGCAGAGTCGTTCCAATTGAAACCGAACATAATTGCATTCGTGTTCATATAATATTACACGACACAACATATCATAACAATAAAATCGTTTACCAACCATAGCATGTGGATCATAACGAAATCAAATCCAGTCGAATCATATTCTAAATTGAGCGTGAAAAACTTCATGTTGGGAGTGGACACAAAATGAATTGAATTTAACACGAACCAACAATTTCATTAACTCCATCAGGAAGACAACCAAATCAAATCCAAACGAATAACCATTCAAATCCAATAAAAATCTATGAGAAAATCATACATCAAATCGAAATTCCTTCTATTTTTATCAAAACGATACCATGTACAGGATGATCACCAAATGACAGAGGCATTTGGATGAGTGACTGAGCTATTTAAAAACTGAATTCAAATCATTATATCAACCTAGATTATTTACAAAACAAAATGATGTCAAAACCATACCTGTATAGCGACGAGGCTGCTTTATTATGCCAATTTGGAATTTACAACAGCCGTGGTTGATTCCACGTTTTTGAAAAAGGATGGAGCCGGTTGTCTTTTTCTTTTTATCTGTTGCTTGGAGCTTGGCCTTTTGACTGGTTAGCACTGCAATTTGATCTTCCAGTGATTGGAGTATAGGAACATCAACGTAATATCGTTCTAACCATGAATTGCATTGGTCACAGGGTGACTGTGTGGGTTTAGAAAGAGCAGGCGAGGGTTTGGCTAAATGACCGAGGGTTTCATGAGGCAATTTAATACCCGGGTAGTCAGGGTCGTACTTTAGGCAGGGGGGAAGGTTCGATACAAAATCATAAGGGGGCTCGGGACATAAACCCTGCGAGTAGGGGTACTCACTAGCCAGAAAACGTTCAACATCAGAATCAGAATCCTCACTTAGGATGATAGGGTTGGACTCGGCAGAGGGTTTCGGTTTGTTTCTAGCCATTCTCGAAATGAGTCGGGCATTCATTTTCCCTTTGGCATTGGCAGTAAGGTTTGCCTTGGGATTTTTGCTCATAGGCTTTTTAATGGCCTTTACACTCTTAGTTACAGTGTCGGGTAAGTCAAAACCAGGGTCGGTCGAGGGTTTAGGCAGTAGGAGATGTAAGGGTACAGGCGTTTCAGCCTTGGTTTCAATTACCACAGGTTTATCAACCAGTACAGGCTCTGTTTCCTCAAAGCCATTACGGGCGATGAAATCCCTCCAACTATCACCATGCAAACTCAAATGATAAACAACGATGAGCTTAATAAGCCCATGGCGGAACAGGCTGCTGTCAGCTTTCTGCCTCTTAAACTTTTTCGACATTTTATACAGGCTACGATGAAAGTAGAAAGGCATGTTTAGAGGATACCCTATAAAAATCATCAGCAAACGCAGGTGGTAGAGGAACACAAGTCTGTATCAACCTTCACAGGTCACAAACTACTTGACTAGCATTAATAAGTCGTGCCATCGTGGTTTGATCATAGATATGGGCATACCTCTGTCACAAGAGGTGACTTTGCACGATAGAAACAACAATGTCCATGGCACTTCCTCGACCTTGCAATTCTTAAACCAATGCTTTCCCGAGGCAGGTAACCCTATAACTGAGCTGATAAATTGTTCATCGATCTCTAACTGTATGTCGCCCCCCTTGGCTCGACATCCATCGAAAGTCACGGCAAACTGTCGTGCTACACGAAGGTTAAAACCCTAAAATCGTTGTATAAAGGGTAGGCACCCATTTTCCTCCAGGTCTCTGCGGGCATTGTCAAACATTAACAGGGCTTGGTTGCCATTGGGATCGACTCGCACGACCGGTGCCATGGAGCCGTACGCATGGTAAATGAAGGGTTTGGATCACCAACACACACAGGAGCCGAGATACCCGAGCTAACAGAAATGAACGAGCAAAAGGGATAGGCATAAATGCAAGCATGCAAAGGTGGTGGAGTCTGCCATGCAAAATATTCATTATCCAAGTACAACCGCTGATTTACATAGCTGTTCAATCCATAATAGTAGTTCAACCATCGAGTCATGTGCCCAACTAATGAAATCAAATGTGTATACCAATGCGCGCAAACGTTATTCCATAGTGTTTAAACACCCGATTTATAAATCAAAACCAAAATCAATTATGCGCCAATGTATCAGCTTGTGAAAAGTTTAACCAAGGTGCCAAACGATATTCATATAGTCGACAAGCCAAAAGTTATGAAAAGATTAACATAAGGATTATATCAAAAGACATATATATATATATATATATATATATAAATTAATCATAACCCCTATGCATTTTCATAGAATCAATGATCAGACAAGTCATATAAAGTGCAAATCCAAATGCTAAATGCCTTACAAACTCAATAAAACCAAGTTATACAATCAATCGAAGTAAGAGAACCGATTAGAGGATCTTGGCAGTTGTATAATGATCAAATAAAAGGTAAGCGCAATAGGCATAATGACAAGAGATATTGACAGTTCAGATAATGATCGAAATATGACTTCGAAAGGAGAAGTTTTCATGCTTACAGTCGTGAAAACTTGACGAAGACAAATGTGCAAATGTCGCAAAAAATGAAAATGTCGTTTATTTGAAAATTGCGACGAAAATTTGATGTTTGCAAGACATAGGTGTAGGCAGCTTATAGGATCATAAAAAAAAGTGAATTGGCTGCCAACAATGGCGACAGACTGGTAGAAGCAGTTATCTCTACAAAAGGTACCAATTCAAATTAAGACAGCAAAGATAATTTCAACTAAAAAAAAACAACCAGAAAATCGTACAAACATCATCATTAATCAATTTTTTCCAGCAGTGTTTCAAAAGATGAAAGCTAATAACAGTCTTAAGATCAACAAGTCATGATATTAAAGATAAAATCTCCAATATTGTTGGCATAGCCACTGCTACCAGCAGGCATCCATAGCCTCGACAGGGTTGCCATTTAACCCACTCTGACATCTGTATCCTGCCAAGAAGTTCTGGATCAAAATAAAGGACATTAAAGAGGTTTCTCTTTTTTTTTGAAAATTTTCATATACCCGACATCGCTTCGCTTCCAGCAGGCCTGTTCAGTACCTCGACGAAGTTATCTTGGCACCATGCATGCATTTACCCGTTGCCAGCATACATGTTCAGTATCCCGGCGGGTTTACAAGCACTTCCCATAGCTCTTATTCATAATTTATTTTATTTTGTTTTTTATAGATATATATTTGAGCGAGGTGACGCTGAAAATATTGATATTTTAACATATTTTTTTAGACCTCATCAGAATTTTTTTTTAGAACTGTCCTTTATTTAGATCTAGAGATGTTTTATTTACAAAAACAACTTCCTAAGACAGGGAGACATCTTCTGAGTCATTCCTTTACGGAAAAGGGACAACGTAAAAAGATAATAGATGATCATGACAAACTTTGCTTAGAGATCGAAATCAGTAAACTTCTTTCAAACAACAAACTTTTCCAACACAGATATCAATTTCAACAATATATCATTGATGTTTGTACAAATTTTTCAGAAGTTATTTCAGCGAAGGAAATCTCTTTTATCTTTTTATGAATAGCTCAATGTACAGGTATGTGTATGTCCAAAAACACAAACTGATAAATTCAAATCAAAATCGAAAACAAAAAGCAAACGAAAATACAAACAAAAATAAAATATTTACATAATATACAAGGGTAGTTATTAAGCAAAGTATCTTTTCATGGCTTGGCCATTCACCGGATAGGTGTCAAGCTGCCCTTCAATATTCTGCAATCAAAAGGAACTAGGACCCAACTTTTCAGCAATTAAAAATGGTCCAAGCCACAAGTTTTGAAATTTTGTGTGTTCTCCCTTTCCCTCGTGTGGTTTGTCCCACTTCAAGACGAGATCGCCTACTTCAAAATTCCTATCAGAAGCAGAATTAGAATCGAACCGGCTTTTAACCAATTGTTGATGTTGATCTAACTTACGTTTAGCTTGGGCTCTTACTTCTTCTAGCTTCATCAAAGCGTTAATTCAGTTTTCTAAAGGGGGACAATGACTTTCTTGGACTTTTTGTGACAACTGAAGCGAAGGAAGAAGAATGTGAGGTGGCAGAATTGCTTCTCTGCCATAAACGAGAAAAAAGGGGGAGTTACTTATAGCATCTTTTGGCGTTACCCTATCATCCCACAGCGCGTTCAGCAGCGCATTGTGCCAATTTTGTGATTTTCAACCACAGTTCTCTTGATAATTTTAATCAAGTTCTTGTTTGTTGATTCTGCTAATCGGTTTCCCTGGGGGTAGTAATTAGCAGAATACTTCATCTTTATTCCTTTTTCCAAAGCAAACTCGCTCATCTCAAGAGAAGAAAAGTATGAAGCGTTGTCAAAGACTAGACAGTCAGGGATACCGAAACGAGTGATAATATTTGAGTTTAGAAAGGCGATTACCTGACTGGTGTTGACAGTTCTTAACGCAGCAACTTCAGACCATCGAGTAAAGTAATCTGTGGCTGTCACAATATACTTGTGTTGTTGCGAGGACAGGGGGTTGATTGGACCTATGATATCAAGGCCCCACTGCTGAAAATGAGAATCTACTGAAACGGGTTGCAAGGGAAAGGCTGGTTTTTGCAACTGCCCTGATGCTTTCTGACAGATGATACATTTACAACACAAGGCATGGGCATCCCTAAAAAGCGTGGGCCAGTAGTAACCGACTCTTAAAACCTTATGAGCAGTGGTGTCTCCACCGAAGTGACCACCAGCTTCTCCTGCATGCAACTTGAGAAAGACTTTTTCTGCTTCGTCCTTTTCAAGGCAACGCATCAGTATGTCGTCAAAATTCTGACGAAACAGTACACCATTAACCAAATGAAAGGAGGCAGACTTTAGCCTCAACGCTCTTCTCTTGGCGCGGTCAAGGTGACGGGGTGCTGACCCATGTTCAAGACATAACCTAATATCATCGTACCAGGGACTAACGAGGTTTTGTGCGCAACAGATCAAACTTTGATCGCTTTGTCCTAGGTTTGACGTATCACTATCTTCTTGCTATCCTGTTTCCGAATCAACGACCAACTTACACAACCCTTGGCCTCTCACAATCTGAGATGGGGTAATTTCTAAGTCATACTCCTACAAAGAAGTGACCCATTTGGCTCTTTTTTCTCCTATTTCCTTCTGCACTAACAGGTTCCTCACGGCGGGGTAGGGGACAATGACTTTTGTCCTTGACTTCAAAAGATAGGACCGGAAATGCTTAACTGCTTTGAAAACAGCGTAGGCTTGCTGATCAACCACTGGGTAGTTAAGTTCATCACCTTTGAAAGCAGAGCTCATAAAGGCGATGGGTACTTCGTGGTTCTCGGCATTCTTTTGAGTTAGGACAGCGGCATAAGAACGGTCAAAGGCAAAAGTATAGAGTGTAAAATCTTGAGAGAAGTCAGGGCTCATGAGAGATGGAGCGTCTATTATGGCCTTCTTTATGGCAGTGAAAGCTTGATTTTCTGTGGGTCCCCAGTGATATTGGGTGTCTTTCTTAATCAAGTTCTGTAAAGGCCTAACCATTTCAGAGAAACTGGGGACAAATCTTCTCACGAAGTTAATCTAGCCTAAGAAAGACTGCATGGATTTTTTGGATGTAGGAGGGGGAAGTTTTGTGATGACTTGAGTCCTCTCGGGGTCAATAATCATTCCTTCACTAGACACAATGAATCCTAGGAGTTTACCCTGTTCTACTGCAAAGATGGACTTTTTGGGGTTCAAGGAGATGTCATTTTTACGACATCGTAGCAGAACGGTTCGTAAGTGAGCTAGATGATCGTCTTTGTTTTTAGAATAAACAGTCACATCATCTAAGTAAACTATGACATAGTGAATGATTAAGCCTTGAAAATAAATGTTCATTGCTCTCTGAAAGGTAGCACCGGCATTAATCAATCCAAAAGGCATTTTGCGATAAGCATAAGTACCCCACGGAGTACGAAAGGTAGTTTTGAGTTGGTCTGGTGGAGACATCAGGACTTGGTTGTATCCTAAGAAACCATCCAGTAAGGATAGCCTCTCGGAACCAGATACCTGTTGAAGGATCTGTTGCATGGGTGGGACAGGATAATTATCTTTGTCAGACGCTCTATTGAGGTTTCGAAAATCGACAGAGAGTCGGATTTCCCCGTTTTTCTTCCGAACTGGGACAAGGTTGGACACCCATTGAGTGTGCCTAACCGGAAAAATTATTTTAGCACTTAGGATTTTATTCAATTCTTTTTGAACGGTCGGTTCCAGTTTAGGGTGCATCTTCCTTAGTTTCTGTTGGAAAGGTAAGGTTTGGGGCTTCATCGGGATGACATGTTGTATGATATTAGGATAAAAACTCTTAAGGTCATCATACGTCCATGCAAAGACATCTTTAAATTCTTTGAACAATTTAATGAATGCATCTTTTTCTTGTCGAGAACATCCCGAGCATAAGTTAATGCACTGAGGATTTTCATTAGTTCCTAAGTTCACTTTTTCGTAAGATAACGAGGAACTTTTGGTTTTACAATTGACCGTCTTTTTAAATTTATCTTGAAAATCATAAAACTTCTCTAATCTAATTACAGATTTTGGGATCGATTTTACTATATCCGATAGAGCTTCAAGAGATTTCGGATCAGGTATTACCGTAAAATCGTGCAAATTGTCGTCGTGCGTGCGTTCATCTATCACCGTGCCTTGAAAGGTTTCTTCCATGTGCAGAAAGTTAATAATCTGTTGATCATCATCAAATACTCTCCATTTCATGATGTTGTCGAGAATGGATGGTCGAAACAACAACTCAACAGAGAATGCGTCTGGGGACAAGCCTTCTGCAGGAAGAAGTTTAGAAGCTACATTAGCTAATAAATCTGCTTCAGAGTTATTCAATCTAGGAATGGAATTTATATTGAAAGCAGAAAATTTACTCATTAAGTTCCATACCTCAGACTGGTAGCTTTTGAGATGCGAAGAAAGACAGTGGATAGAATCTCTCACCTGTCTAACCACTATTTCAGAGTCGCCAAAAACGGTTAAATTTTGAATGTTCATGTCCAAAGATTTTCTGAGACCTTGCAGCAAAGCCTCATATTCTGCAGTATTGTTAGTACATTCAAATTCCAACCTACATGTTATCAATGTTTTGTTACCTGCCGAATTGATAATGACGCAGCCTGCTCCGGCTCCTTCTTTGGACTTTGACTCGTCGAAATACAAAGACCAAATTTGATTTGCATCAGGCTCATAGGATTGTTGTGAGGAAGGTGCGAGCTGCGTATATGCTACAATCTCGGAATGTTGTTCTAGATTGGTGATAGGTGAAACCTCGGCCATGAAGTTGTCGAAGAAGGTGTCCATCCCTTGCACTTCAGGTGAATCAGCAGGAGGTGTGTATGATTCATTGGGATAGTTCAGATCTGTGACTGTGAACTTAAGGTAGCGCTCACGATTCACTTTTATTTTGTTAGGCTTGTCGTTTTTTGGAAGCCATAGATGAGACCAATCTGTCACAAAATAACCATGTAGTTGCTCTGACCAGTCCCTGCTCAAAAACAAACCATACACTTCTGGAATATCCACCAGAATTATATCAATAACTTGATGAACCTTGGGGTTAGACGATAATCTAATTAGCACATTCTTTAGTTCGCCTATAACTTTGACATTTGTCCGATCAAGTTGTATTATTTTTAAAGTAGAGGGTTCAACTTCAGCATTTATCTTTTGGCAAACAGACCAAGGCATCACATTGGATGACACTCCTGAGTCTACCATACAATTATGCATGTTTCTATTAAAAATCTAGAAAGTTAACAGAAAAGGAGGTACATTTTTCGAGTACTAAGAGTAGTAGCTTGTGGCTTTTTACTCCCAGTGTCTAAAGCTACTTTATCTACATTATTTACATTATTTACATTACTTACATGAAGGCTTCCTTTATCTTGAGGATCAGGATTATTTTTAGTGGAAGTCTTCTGAGGGACTTTGCTTTGCACAACCTTGTTACCATTGGAATTACCATTTTTGTCGTTCTCTGAAATATTTTGCAACATTTTTTGTAACAAAAATGGGAACTTCAACAACTCATAAATAGAAATGTTAGCCCTTAACTTTTTAAGATCTTCAACCACATCATAATCCAAGTTGGGGCTCACATTACTCTGCTTAGTTTCAGCTAATTTAGATTGCTTTGGAGGCGAAGTTGTAGTATTTTTGGAGGAAGGTTTATTTGTTGTCTTACTCCTAGTGTTGTAAGGATGAATTGTCTCGAAGTTGGCTTGGAAGATGCTATCCAAGAAGTGTCAAAAAATGTTTGGAGAAGACTCTTCTTCTTGAACTGTCTCTGGTTCGACTACCTCCTCAGGAATATCAGGAGGCATCAAGTTATCTTGGGCTTCTAGAATTGTTTGAAGAGCACATTGCAAACTTTCTAGATTAAGGCCTTCGATGGTCGGATTAGGTCGGTTGGTAGGAAAGGGATTTTGGAAAGGAGGTTTGTAGGGCCCTTTACTCGAGGAATCTTCTTCAGTCGACCTTTTTAAGTCTATAACTTGATTCGAAAGTTTTTGAACAACTTTAGTTAGGTTTTCCAAATCAGAGTTTTTAGGTTGTGTTTTACTTTGTGTGGGTCTGGGGAGGATTTCAATCTTCTTTTTGGAAGAAGAACTAGTCTCAGTTTCGTTGCTAGAAGAGTCTTTAAGACTAAGTATGTCTTTTTCAATCTGGCTGGCCTCCTCAAAGGCCTCTAACAATGTGGCTTTCTTGGATCATTTAACCCAAATATCTATGCTTTGATGCAAAGCTTTAGTGTAGTAAGCTATTATAAGACTCTCAGGAGGCATGGAATCTGCAGAGATTCGGTTTTTAAGTGTTAAGAATCTTTGATTAAAGTCTTTAACTTTTTCTTTTGGGTTCATTTTTAAGCTAGAAAGATCCATGACTAAGACTTCTGGAGGCTTACCGTCTCCAAACTTTTCCAAAAAGCATGACTCAAACTTTTCCCAAGACACTATGGTATGGGGTTGTTGGGCAAAGTACCAAGTGGATGCATTGCCCTCAAAAGTATAAGGGAACAACCTACAGACAACGTCTTCATGTTCAACTTTGTGGAGTCTTATGGCTAGCATAAATTTTTTAATGTGATCTTCAGCGATATGTTTGGAATCAGGATCAAACTTGGGAAGCCATTTCTCTGGGTGTTTAGGTAAAGGGTGTTGGGCTCCAGGTACAGCTACGGCATCCTGGTCCAACCAGCGTCTAGCAGGGTTGTTCTGATTTGCCATTGGGGTAATGGGTGTGGAAGGCTGAGAAGGCAAATTGCCTTCGTCTGAAGAGGAATCTCCTCCAGAAGAGGAAGGAGATGATGGAGGTGGTGAAGGAGGTATTTCAGATCCTCTTGCAACAGGATTTGAGGTTGGATCTGTGGGATTCACAGTGAGGTTAGTGTCACCTAATTATTCTCTGATATCAGAGAAGTCCAAAGGTTTACCCCACGGATGGTTTGGTTGCCTAAGATGAGCTAAGGCACTATGTGTTTTAATAAGAGATTGACGAACAATCTCTTGTATGTCACCACCTGTAGGATTAGGGGTTGCTGGCTCAACTGTGATCTGTGGATCATCGGTTGAAGTAGTTGTTGTTTGAGGGGGAATATTATCGTGTGAACGGATTCTAGTCACTATAGGTGAGCGATTAAGGGGGGGAGGAGTCTTTTGACCGCCTCGTGCCATTAATTAAGTTTAGGCCCTCCTTCTAGCGCCATTTTTTGACAGGCGAAATCGATCGTCCGTCAACTGAGAGAGTGGAACCGGTTCGGGGTTGTCTAATAACCCAAGTCGTTTGGGATGAACCACCCTGACGGGTTTAGTGGCTCCATTAGCCGATCTAAGGTCCTAAGAAAACAAAAAGAAAACTAATCTAAACTAACTACTCTAACTAAATATAATAAAAAAAACTAAACTAACTAACAATAAATAAAACGAACTAAGAAACTAACCTAATTAAAACTAACTATTACACAAACTAACTACTCTACTATTTCTATATATACAAACTACTGACTAATACTATACTAACTGCTATCTAAAATATAACTTATTTACGAAATGTGCAATATCTACAATTTACGGATTTAAGTAAAACCTGAAAAATTCATTTGCAATCTGCCCTAAGACAGAGAAAGGTAATTTTTGTTGATTTTATAATTTTATAAACAAGAAATAAAACAGAAAATTAACTAAACTAAACACTAATATACTAATTCTAACTATAAATCTAACTAAACTTATATCTAAACTAAACTACTAATAAATACACTAAACAAACAAATGACAAACTGACCTGGAAACGCTTCAGATTTGTCTTGTGTACGATGATCTTCGAAGCTGATCGGAGGAAGAAAACTCGCACCGAAAAATCTAGAAGCTTCTCATAAACGATAGCTGCAATGCTCTTTGAGTGTGTTTACAGGACAAACAAGACATAAAAATCACAACAATCATATAATTTATAAATCTCAACAATTAGGTAAACATGTATGTAAAGACTTATACAAAAATAATTCAATTGATGAAGAAGAGAAATCTGTCATTCATAAACTGAATCAAATAATTGTTGCGTTCTTAAGTAGTGAAAGAAATCAGATATGGATGAAACATTAATTAATTAATATCATTCTGCAAAAGACCATGATAGCTAAAGTAGTCACTAATCAAATTGCAAACTGATAAACATAAACATGAAACAAAAGATTCATATTATGAAAAGCTAAAGCTGTAGTAGGACATCAACTTCTGTCTCAGTTTGTATTAAAATTTCATATCCTTGTTCTCCCACAGATGAGGATGATCCTTATTACAAAAATAATAAGTATTTATAAGTTTTTCCACAGGGTAAAACCTCCCTATGGAAGTTATCACACTGTTTACATAAATCTGGGAAGATATTCCCAATTTTAACTAAACTAAGTAACTACAATAAA
>ML791840.1:585169-601339 GCA_009831015.1 Picea engelmannii
AGAGACCAAGACCACAATAAGTCAATGAAATATGTTACATGAAGCATTTCAAATAAACATGGTATAGTGGTAGTAAAAATTTGGTTTGTTTGCATGCTTGACTCCTAGATTAATTAGCGTGTGTTGTTTGTTCTCCTTAGTTGGCCTTAGGATTGAGTCTGTGTCTAATGGCATCAGTTCTGGGGTATTCCAACTAGCATCGTGTCCTATTACCGTCACTTGTTGGCATGTGTCATTTGAATCCAAACATGCCCCTATAATGCCCAGATAGTATACCAATAGTAATAGAGCATAATACAATTGTGAAAGAGTAACATTATGGTAATCATTATGAGCTTACTATGATACCAACAAGATACTAGTAATGAACTAGTGTTACATCTTGATTGACTGACTATTTCTGTCTTTAATGGTGTTATAGGACGTATAAGAAAACATGTATTTGTCAGATCTATCTTCATTGAGTGAGAGAATTTTAGGTAGAATAGAGGAAAGTGAGACATCTAGTAGGTCTAACAGGTGGAGATCAACTAGAGGTGAGAAGATTAGAAGAAAATTCTATAGACGCATGGAATTTTTTTCTTGCGAAAGGTGGATCGTGTTCTTATGATCATGAGAGCATAGACGACATCGAGGTTCCCTTGAGGTAGAAACATATAGTGAAACAATGGGTACCCAAGGATCTTCCTGAAATAAACATTGATTTTTGTGTAAACGAAAGGATATACTAGATTGCTCCATCGTCATTACATGGTTTGGGGCTATTTTCCATGGATGGCATAAAGGTCTGTTATGATGAATTAACTGAATTGATGGAGTATGACGGACCCTGTTATATCTACAAATATTGGACACAAATAATCTAATATACAAAAAGTATGCGAAGATATGGCTTGGCTGCAAAGTATATACAACTAAAAGATAATGATCAAAATAAAGGAGAAACTATCTATATTGAAAGAAGGCCAAAAGAAGTAGGGAATATTGCAGGGTTTATAAACATTACATGACCCATGACCACAAATAAGAGACCCAATTGCATATTTGAGGGGCGTGAAGGAAACCGTATATTCGTATGTGCAATAAAATCAATAGCTGCAGGGGAAGAGTTATTGATCGTTTACAATTTGAATAGAATAGATATAGATGTTTCTATTATGAGGGTGGTACGTATATTAATTTACCCAACATGTAAGCAATGACTCTTATATTTTATCATTTTCATTATGTTATTTACAGTGTTAATCCATTTGGAGAGCTTTGGTCTATTTACTCAGTGTGGCCTATTTTTGTTATCAACAATAACATTCCTCCTTGGATGTCAATAAAGAGGGAGGAATTATCATACATTTGAATTTATTTCTCATGATAATGATCACGGTTCTAATTTTACTATAATGTGGTAGGCTGATCATGCTAAATCAAAAGCGGCCTCAGAATAAGTAAACGAACAACAATTTTCGAATTGCATTTAATGTGCATATTATTTTTCGTGGCAATCTGTTATTTTATTTGTTTACATAACTGAATTATCATTTATTTTGTTGAATATGTAGTCGACGGGCCATGATGTTGATGATGATTCACTCAGAGAAAGGGATTTGTATGAAACCCCCGAACCTATGGTTTTAATTAGAAAAAAGATCAATAAAGAAAACAAGGAACTAGCTCACTTGTTAGATATTCTAGATCAAACTCCCGAGGTCGAAGAAAGGATCAAATACATTATGACAAGGCTTAAGACATATAAGGTAATAACCATAATTTCAGGTGGTTTTATTTTTATGTCATAAGATCAATTATGAAAGCTTGATTTTTAACTTTTACATTATCTAAACGAAAAAATGTTTTCTTTCTTATATAGAGATTTTTGGATCATGTTGACCCCGACATGCATGGCGTCGATAGTAGTGGTGCTGCATAGACGCCAAAAGGTCCCGAAACAGGCCCTCATAAATATTCCAAGATAGAGCTATTCAGATCTCCACCTTCCACACCATTAGGTGGGAGCCACAACACACACAACGAGGAAGCGACCACACAGGTAGGCTTTGGAGCTGGTGACAGAGATGAGGCTGATGATTTGACCAACTATATGGTTGCTTTTCCTAAAGAAAGACGTGTCACCAACACAAGGACCCTTAAGGTCACATTTATGGTCAATGAGGAAGGGCTTCCATTAAAGCAAGTTAAAGTCCTAGGTAATTTTTAAAATTTTAATTGTTTCATGTTCTCTATGTAGACAAATATAAATAATCTAAATTATTATTTTTAAATTAATAATCATATAATATTTTTGTGTGTAGGGCATAACCATTTTTATAGGTCCTTGGAGAATAAGGTGTTGCTGATTTTTGGGCCCACCATATGGGAGAGGTGGAATTCCCAGAATTCCAACCTCAAAAAAGAATTGATGGATTATCTTGAAAAACGTTTTGGTGTCGAAACATTTAATAAGACCTTGGCCACCGCCATAGCTGGCCAATATTTAAAATATATGAAAGAAACATATAGGAAGCACTTGAAACAAAATTATAGGTACAAGCATCCTCTGATGATTCCAGAGAGGGAGTGGAAGGCCCTCATTGAGGATGCAAAAGAGAGGAAATTGACAAATGAAGGAAAAACACCCTCTGGTCCCAGAAGGTAAATTACAATTTCAATTCAATACCTTCAATTTTTTTTAGATGTAAATAAAATTATGGTATATATTAACATATTTGAAACTTTTGATGATAGGTTGACTGACATGTCAAAGGAAACAAAAGAAAGGCTTTCCAAATGTGGCCAACACATGCTAGGCTAGGGCGGCTACTTGAAGTTACATTCACAAATTGTAAGTACCTAAATATCTTATTTGCATCACCTTAAAACTTCTAGGTAATTGCAGTGAATAACATTAAAAATACATACTCTTATGCAATGCAGAGTGACAAGTTTGGTACTGAAACCATAGAGGAAGACCTCCAGCTTGGTTACAAGTACGACTATAAAGCTGTAATTGAACACCAAAATATCTTGGGGCAGTTACCAAGAACCACTTTAACGTGTCCATGTGGTTATCTCGATTAGAGGATGCCGCAGAGGTTCACAACATGGTGTTGTGGAAGGAGGTGTGATGCCTCTAGAAGTGCCTGCACCCTTGGAGTCTAACCCCCAAGGGGGAAGAAAAATCCCTTGGGCTGGATTTGATTGTTGTAAGGGATGATGATGGTTTGACAAGGTCCTTCCAGAGATTGTTAGAGGCCTTGATTCACCATCTGTACTGAGATGAGGCCAGAGCACCTGTACTCTTGAGGGTCCACAACGTGCCCAACTAGTACCGTTAGCATTCGCTACAAACTTGAGAAGGTCAAATTTCCTGAGTACTTTGGTGCCCCGGACGATGCAGTGACCGAGGCATGGTGGGAGAATATGGCGATGTGATTTTCACTTTGAAAACATACTTCCAAGACAGAGTTCCACATGGAAGTCTTCAACTTAAAGGGGAGCGCTCTTCTATGGTGGAAGATGCTCTTGTTGCTTGTGAGCATGGCAATCGAAAACGTGTCATGGGAATTGTTCGAGGAATGGTTCCAAGAGAGGTATCTTTTTGAGGAATTTAGGGGCGTCGGCTCAATGAGTTCAACGCCTTGCGACAGGGCAGTCGTACGGTGCTCGAGTATGAGGCCTATTTTTGGAGCTACTTCGGTATGCTCTGCACTTGAATACCAATAAAATTAAGTTCAACATTGATCCAGGTGGATATCGGTGGCCACCCACCTTCTCCAACTGGCCCAAAACATGTTTCTGGCAATTTTGGTAATTTACTATTTTTAGCAATTTTTAACTTTCGGGGCCATTTTGAGGCCCTAAATGATGTTTTTTGAGAAAACGAGGAGAAACATGGATGATAGATCAATGTTTCTCACCCAAAAGTTGTAGTTCTCGGATAGATCTTTCCAACAAGCTATTGAGCGCCCCAAACGGAGATCGTATGCAAAAGTTATGCCCCTGGGAGGTTGACGTATCAAATACCCCCATTGGGGCCCACAAACCTTTTGGCTTTTCATCTTCCGTGGTTAGGGTTTTGGATTTTACTTATGTTAAAAAGGCCCTTAGAGCCTCATTGTAATAAAACATCTTTTCACGGATGTGAGTAGCCATCACATCTCTTCTCAGAGATAAGCTACCATCATTCTAGCGAGTCTTTCACTCTGTATTTTACAGTCTCTGTACATTTATTTCGTTAATAGAAATCATGTATTACTGTATATCTATGACTCTTGTTTTATTTCCGATATATCTCTGTTATATTGTTGTCTCTCTTGCAATATCTCTGAATATTTCTTTGTTATATCTCTTCTCTCATTTCGTGTCGAAAATAATCTGGATCAGTGGTATCAGAGCAGGCTGCTCTTGATCGTTTTTCAGTGCATGTCCCCGACAAGGTCCGAGTATAGAAAGTTGGGTCTCGAGCTTGTCTCTCTTGAGGAAAATCTCTCTTGCACACCCAAGAAATCCTCAATGGTGGAAGAAAAGAAAAATGACGGAGTAGATGATCCTATCAGTCTGTTGCTTGAGAAAGCTCTCACACAACAGAGGGATGAAATGATGGAGAATTTTTCCCACATCCTTCAACACCTCCCGATAGCATCAAGTGCATCTTCATCAAGAAGCCACTTTGGAGGAACCTTTCCTTTCAAGGTACAGGTTAATTTTGATATTCCCATATTTGAAGGTCAAATAGATGCAGAGGCCCTAGATAAATGGTTAAATCTACTAGAAGGTTATTTCTCTGTTCATAATTTTTCCAACAAGGAAAAGATCACCTTCGCACTCCTTAAGGCTCTCCCCCATGTAAAACATTAGTGGGAAACTTACTGGGAGCAGAGTTCCACAGAGGAGTCTGGAATATATGGGGTCGAGCCCACTTGGGATTTTTTTATGGATGCGGCAAAGGAACAGTATTACCCTATTGGAAACTATGAGGACCAATACATGAGATGGACCACACTGCGGAAAGAGAGGGGCCAATCAGTTCCAGAGTTCACCAATAGCTTCCATACCTTGCACACCAAGCTGGGTATCAAAGACTCTGAACGAGATTTGGTTCTGAAATACAGTGGGGCTCTACACAGATACATCTAGACTAAAATGGATTTTCTGGACATCTCATCACTCGGTGCTGCCTATCGATATGTTGTTAAAATCGAGCAGAAATTTAAGCACCAGAACAAATGGGAGTTTGAGTTTGAAAATCCACAACAACCAAAGTATGAAAAAGACAACCCTAACAAACAGTCTCCCGAAAACTAGTCCAAGCCATGGGAAAAGAAGGGTCATGGGAAGACAAAGAAGGACACCGAAAAATGGTGCGATTTCCACAAAATCCCCTCGCACAACACCGATGAATGTTGCTCAAAATAGTCATTGGTGGCCGAGATCAAAGACAAGGAGCCGAACCTTGATTTAGAATCTGATTATGAAAATACTAGTAAAAGACAGATCATTGATGCAGACCCCACTGCTATTGTCGCCACCGCAACAATTCAGCCAGAAGAACCAACAGATCCAGAAGAGGGGGAGCACCTTTTTCAATCACAGATGTGGGTGAAGGGGACCCCACTGCATTTTATTGTTGATAGCAAAAGCCAGAAGAACCTCATCTCAACAGAGGTCATCAAACAATTGGGATTGTCGACAACACCACAACCGCAACCATACAACATCAGGTGGCTTCGCCAAGGACGATATCTTTGTGTCATCCAACAGTGTCGATTGTCATACGACATCCAACACTTCAAGGATGAGGTATTATGTGATGTTTCCCCACTGGATGTCTTTGATGTTCTCTTGGGCCAACCATATATGTGGAAATGCCATGCTATCTATGAGTCTCGACCTCGTAGTGTCATTATTACTCTGGGGGGTCACCTCTACAGGATACTAGAGGTAGTTCCAACTATTGCCTCACCTAAATAGTTATGCAAGGTAGTATCTCATACTACAAAATCCATCTTCTCCACAATCTATTCAAAAGGGGAACAAAAGGATACTGCAACCACTACAGCCTCGGCCCAAGCACCTTCTATCCACCAGAAGCAGGTCGAAAAGGTTGCAACAAAGCACAAAGATTCATTCTGCACACAGTCATCTCATGTAGCCAGACTGGTTAAAAAGGTCCAACCCTTCCAGCCACAGGTTCGTGATGACCTTCAAAAAACCAAGCAGCGCGATGGTTCCAACAAGGCAAGCAACTCACCAAGATTCTAATTTAGCAATCGCTTTCCCCTCTCCCCGAGAACTCAACACAATGGAGACCATTGCTTCCTAAGGAGGGAGGATTGATCCAGGTGGATATCGGTGGCCACCCACCTTCTCCAACTGGCCCAAAACATGTTTCTGGCAATTTTGGTAATTTACTATTTTTAGCAGTTTTTAACTTCCGAGGCCATTTTGAGGCCCTAAACGATGTTTTTTGAGAAAACAGGGAGCAACATGAATGGTAGATTGATGTTTCTCACCCAAAAGTTGTAGTTCTCAGATAGATATTTCCAATGAGCTATTGAGCACCCCAAACGAAGATCGTATGCAAAAGTTACGCCCCTAGGAAGTTGATGTATCAAATACCCCCATCGGGGCCCACAAACCTTTTGTCTTTTCATCTTCCGTGGTTAGGGTTTTGGATTTTACTTATGTTAAAAAGGCTCTTATAGCCTCATTGTAATAAAACATCTTTTCACGGATGCGAGTAGCCATCACATCTCTTCTCAGAGATAATCTACCACCATTCTAGCGAGTCTTTCACTCTGTATTTTACAGTCTCTGTACATTTATTTCGTTAATAGAAATCATGTATTACTGTATATCTATGACTCTTGTTTTATTTCTGCTATATCTCTGTTATATTGTTGTCTCTCTTGCAATATCTCTAAATATTTCTATGTTATATCTCCACTCTCATTTCGTGCCGAAAATAATCCGGATCAAACAGGTTCATGTTTGGCCTTAATGTCAAATTTCATGCAAGGGTTAGGATTTTGATGCCTCAAACCTTGCTTGAGGTCATTCAAAAGGTCCTCATAGCAGAGGAGGAGCTTATCAGCGGGGTTCAGAGCAGGACTCTAGCGAGAACCACGGGGTAGGTTTCATCAGGTGTGCAACAACATCAGACACCAGCTAGACGTTCAATAGGATATCGTGTCTTCCAGAGAGGATACACTTTCGCTACACCTCGATGACCAACACCTCAGCAACGAACTCCTTACCATCGCTGACCAGACCCTTATTATTATGATAGATCCCGGTGCTACCGGGAGTTTCATTTCTGGTGTAGCGCTAAAAATAATTAAGGTAAAGGCAGTTGAATAGGGTGAGTTTAGCTTTGTATAAATGGCTTCGGGAGCCAAAAAGAAGACTGGAGGAAAGGTTATGGGTTGCAGCCTTAACCTGGGAGAGTTTTTCACTAGAGCCAACCTGTACGTCACAATCTTAGGATCTTATGACGTCGTATCGGTATGGACTGGTTGGAATCGCATGAGGCTATACTCAACTGTAAGACAAAACAATTGAGCTTGGTCGATGATAAGGGACATAGACGCGTGATTGTAGGTCAAAACCAGGGAATTTCCCTGAGGTTCATCTCTTCCTTACAACTACAGAAGAGCATGCGCAAGGGATGTAAGATTTATGCAATCCTTGCGTTAAACGAGAAGGGATTAGTGAAAGTTATAGAACACCTTCTAGTGGTAAGTGAGTTTGTGGACGTTTTCTCTGAGGAGTTACCTGGGATGCCTCCGGAGAAGGAATTGAAATTTACCATAGACCTAAAACCGGGGATTGAACTACTAGCAAGAATGCCTTATCGAATGTCGACTCTGGAGTTACAAGAGTTGAAAATGAAACTGAAGGAGTTGTTGGACCCGGGACTCATACGTCCCAGTGTGTCACCATGGGGTGAACCTGTTAGTGTCATTCGAAAGAAGGATGGGTCATGGAGACTCTGCATTGACTACCGTCATTTGAGCAAGACAATGATCAAGAATCAATATCCGTTGCCAAGGATTGATGATATGTTGATTATATGAAAGGCACGACGGTGTTTTCAAAGATCAAATTGCGATCAGGGTATCACCAGTTATGGATCAAGGAGGATGACGTCTCTAAGACCGCCTTTAAGATGAGGTTTGGACATTACGAGTTTATTGTTTTACCTTTTGGATTGACAAACACCCCTGGGGTATTTATGAGTTTGATGAACGGGGTGTTTCGTGAATACTTGGACAAGTTCTTCCAAGTATTCATTGACTTTATCTGATTTAATATCGAACATTGGAAGAGAATGACAATCACTTGCGCTTGGTACTACAGTGTTTATGAGAGAACAACTTGTATGAGAAATTGTCTAAATTCTCGTTTTATCAATCGAAGATTCACTACTTAGGGCATGTCATTTCCAGCGAAGGTATCTCTGTGGATCTAGAAAAGGTCGAGGATATTATGGAATGGCCTATGCCAACGAATGTCTCGGAAGTGTGTAGATTAATGGGTTTAGCGGGATACTATCGACGGTTCATCGAGGGTTTTTTGAAGATAGCAAATCCGATTACGAAATTGCAGAGGAAGAACAAGAAGTTTGTTTGGACCAAGAAATGCGTGGAGGCATTTAGGAGGCTCAAGGAGCTATTGATGACAATACCATCACTAAGGGTCCCTGACATGGACGTGAAATTCTTCGTATGCACTGACGCATCCAAGGGAGGCTTAGGCGGAGTCTTGATGCAAGACTATCGAGTTATTTCTTGCATCTCGAGAAAGTTTAGAAGGCATGAGGAGAACTATGCAACACACAATTTGGAGTTGCTAGGCATTGTTTAAGCCTTGAGAGTTTGGAGACACTGCCTTATTGGACGGAAATTCAAACTAAAAATGGACCACTGTGGACTACAACACATCTTTACGCAAAGAGACTTGAATGCACGACAACGACGTTGGTTGGAATTTCTTAGCGAGTATGATTTCAAGATTAATTACATAAAAGGAACAATGAACCGAGTGACAGATGCGTTGAGTCGGAGACCACATATATTTTTGGTGATTGCCTCTTCAGACGAATCTACGTGAAAAGATTCTAACTTTACAGCCTAACGATGACTGGTACAAAGAGGTCAAGGATTTTATCGGAAAAAACACAATGATGGTACCAAATTTGAAGGATTTACATACCACCCAACGACGGGTTGAGAAGTTGGATCCTAAATGAGGCTCACAGAGGAGTGTGCATGGGTCACCCATGAGTCATGAAGATGAGGGAAAACCTTAAACCCTTATTCTTCTGGGAAAAAATGAAGGCAGACATAGTCAACTACGTGGCAAGATGTCTAGAATGTCAGCAGGTGAAGGATGAACATAGACATCTGGTAGGATTACTATAGCCACACTATTATTGAATCGAAATGGGAGGGAATTTTTATGGATTTCATTATGGGATTACCACTAACGACAAGGAGACACGACTTCATTTTTGTGGTAGTCGACACTTTGAAGAAGAGTGCTCATTTATTCCTGTGCGTATGATGTATCAGGAATTGGTCATAGCTAGAGTTTACTCAGCGAGATTGTGAGGGCATGGCATGCCTAAGAGGATTATATCCGATCGAGGATTGGTGTTTACTGGGCGATTTTGGACTAGTTTCCAAGAAGCATTGGGAACCCAACTTAACTTTAGTACTGTGTATCACCTGGAGACAGATGGGCAGACGAACAAACAAACCAAATATTGGAGGACATGTTGCACATGTACGTGATGGACCAACCAAAGCGTTGGGAAGAATTCTTGCCACTGGTAGAATTCACATATAACAACAGTTATCAAATCACCATTAAGATGACGTCTTTCGAGTTTCTTTACGGGCGACTGTGTCGGGTTCATTTGAGTTAGGATCAGCTTGAGGATAGGGTCCTGATGGGACCAGAACCGCTCCAGGAAATGGAAGATTAAATGAAAACTATAAGACAAAGGATCAAGGAAGTGCATGATCGACATAAGAGTTATGTCGATGTGCGTCATGTCGATCGTAGTTACGATGTGGTGATCAAGTATTCTTGCGGGTGAAACTGCATAAGAGTTCGATCAAGTTTGGAAAGGGTGCTAAACTATCTCCTAGGTTCATGGGATCCTGTGAGATTTTGGAAAAGAGAGGCCCGTGGCCTATTGACTAGCCTTGCCTGATTCTTTGAGGCGTATGCATGATGTTTTTCATGTATCTACTTGAGACATTATATTAGTGACTGTACATGTGTTTTGACTTGAGTACCTTGTAGGTATCGGATGAGGGTGCGCTCGTGGCTAGGCCAATCTGCATCCTAGACCATTGCATTCGACAATTATAATGTCGAACAATAGATCAGGTCAAGGTCCAATGGGACAACTACAGTCTGCACTAGACGACCTAGGAGGACGCATATGATATGTGCCAATAGTTTCCATTTTTGTTTGATAGATAGATTTATGATACTGCGATACACTTTTATCGGCATTTACATACTGTGAAACTTTGGGACGAAGTTTAAACCAAGAGGGGGTGTATGTAACATCCTGCTCTTGCGTGAACTGAGCGAACTTATCCTTGAGGACACTTGCTTGCAAGTGATCCAGATTATTATACTATCGGTCGTTCGATTATGATTATGAGACATTATGGATATGATGATATGTTATTTTGTTGATTGACATAAACAGGTGCTATTGACTAGGTTCTCCTGAGTGTGCAGGACTTTGGACCTCGAGGATGCAGAGGCATTGATGAAACCCCTTGGACTCTGGATCGAGTCAGGGAGTGGACTATTGGGGTTTGATTTTTATTGATATGACATATGTACATATGATTATATGTTATGATGATTGACTATTATTGCTGACATGATTTTTTGATGATGCAAGCTAATGGTAGCTTGCCGACTAGACTCACATGTGGAGTAGAGGGGTCACGCACGACAACCAGAGACTTTGAGGGAGAGGTGTGGACAACAACCCTGCCACAACCTACTAGCACTCTCGTCCTGGCTTGAACTGTAGGTTAATGATTACCTAGTTCGAGAAGACCCACTATGTCATGAGGGCAGACTGCGACAGTCGCTCACGACGATTCTAAGGGACACATAATAAGGCATGGGAATTATTCCTTATAGGCCCTTAGTCTCTCACAAGATCACCTGGTGGAGTATTGACTCCAGGTTTTTTTTATGTCTACCAAGTCAGTCAAGAGGTGAGTGGCACCCTTGGAGGACGTAGTGCGTCCTGAAGGGCACGTCACACAAGGAAAAAAAAAAGAGGCGAGTGGAACCCTTGAAGCACGTAGTGCATCCTGAAGGGCACGTCGCACAAGGAAAATAAAAAGAGGTGAGTGGCACCCTTGGAGCACGTAGTGCGTCCTGAAGGGCATGTCGCGCAAGGAAAAAGGAAAGAGGCGAGTGGCACCCTTGGAGCACCTAGTGCATCCTGAAGGGCACGTCGCGATTTTAACTGGTAAGTGAATAAACCTAAACGACCTTAAAATGATTGATGTGACAAGTAAGATTTAAAAACATTTTTACCTAATAAAAATGTCACCCAACCTAGGTCTAATTAGAGCATGTGGTAAAAAAATAAAATAATAAATGAACATGTAACAACAAGAAGGGGGGTAAGAAATTCAATTTATATATTAAAGTCAAAATTATAAGGGAGGATTAAAATTTTTAAAAAGGGGAATGATTATTTTATCTACATATGCTAATTTAATTTTTAGTTAAAAAGAAAAGGGGAAAAATGTTGTTATTCTACACTTGCTAAATTGATTTTTAGTTAAAAAGGAAAAAGAGGGAAACTTAAAAGAAATATGAAGCTAAAGGAAAAAGGGGAAACATAAAGAAAAAGACGAAGGTCTAACTTAGTAAGGAATCTTGCCTTGAGAACTTGCTATTTTTTAACTCAACTAGGAATTTAGTAAGGCATAAGTCATTTAAGAAGTGTAAGGGAATTTTGGGACACCTAGGAGTGTTTTTAGGAATGCTTTTAGGTGGGTGAGAGAAATATGAATAATTAATTAATTAGTAAAATTGAATTTCTGGTGAAACTAGGGAATGGGTGACATGTGTACGGGGGAGGTTTTTCCTAATTAATTAAATGAAAAGGGAATTTAATGAGAATTCGGGAAACTAATTACTTGAAAAACTATATAAAAAGGATGGAGGAGAAGGAGTATGGATCTCATCTTTATGTTTAACGTTACGCTGCTGAATTTTTGTCTTGACTGAACTTATCTTGTGGGAGTTGGGATACCCAGCTCGGGTAATGAGTGGTAGCTCGACCTTGCGAGGCGAGCTGGGTGCTAGCGGTTCTCTGGTATTGTGTGCATGGATCCTTTGCGGCTCGGGGGGCTCAGGGGGAAGAAGAGTACCCCTAGCGTTGGCTGGGAGGTACCGGTGAGGTCACATCGGTCGGCAAGCGGGAGCTGGATGGAGCGCATGCGGGACAACGACTCGAAGTTGTCGCATTTGGCTATGGTACGCATACGTTTATTTTTGAATGGTAGATTAATATTGTTCCTGCGCTTTCATTACTGTACTTCTTTTGTGTAAAGATTATGTTTTACTCAACATTTTATAATCAATGAATTTAAAGTCATCCCAGCCTTAAAATTGCTGCATTTTGAATTGATTCCCTTGGCGAACCCAACCCTGATTGCTATGAATTTTCTGTGTTTGTTTTATTGATTATTACGAAGAAATTTGTGATTTTCCCTTATCCCTTTAGTCATCAGTCCGTTCCTGAGCAGTCGGCCAGGAGCCAAATCGACGGTCGTCACTTCGGTGTTTAAAGACCTATAGATTCAAATGCCCTACTTTTCTGTGCATGGATGATAAGTGGAGGATAAATTTTGCCCAACTATTTATCCCTTACTTATCTCTGCATTTTCTGATTGATTATCTCTACATTTCGTTGAATGATTACCTCTGCCTTTCCTCAAATGATCAACTCGACGTATCTTGGAATGTTTAAACTCTGCATTGAATGATTAACCCTTGCGTTCTGTGATTGATTTGTCTATGAATGTTAACCTCTGATCTCGATTTTTTCTTTTATGCAAATCTCTGCATCCTCCCCAAAATTTTCTCTGCGATTCTTGTTTTATGGACAACTTTTACTCCTCGATTTTATTGGCATAAAGCACAACCTTTACTCCATGATTTACCCAACATTTGATTGGTAGACTCTCTGCGATTTTAATATCAGAGAAACGAATTAGTGACCAAAGAAGCGATTTAATATTCATTAAACTTATGAATGGATAGCGAACATAATATTTATTGACAACGATTCTCTACATATAGTGTGACTGCGAAAATGATATTTATTGACAACAATTTGTTACATACAGTGTGACTGCGAAGGTAATATTTATTGACAACAATTTGAAACATACAGTGTGACTGCAGAAATAATATTATAGACAACAAAATTATTAAATATATAGACAACAAGATTCATTCTTTCTTAGACAACGAAATTGTTATATTATAGACAACGAAATTATTATATATATAGACAACAAAATTCATTATTTCTTAGACAACAAAATTGTTATATTATAAACAATGTTTTTATCTCTTGTATTCAAAGATAGGAATTTATAACTGAATGACGCCATTTTTAACATTGGAATGACAACGAATTGATACTTTTAATGGTAGCGGAATTATACCTTGATTGTCTATGTTTTTTTTGGATATGTCTGCGTTACCTTTTAAATGATATATCTGCATTTTTTCATGGCAACATTATTGAATATCACAATTCAAACTCTGCGATTTTTCCTTAAATTATTGGACATCGATTTCATTCTTTTTATACACTATTACCATTTTTTTTATAGTCAGCGATTACCATTTACTATTGACTACAATTTGCCATTACTATAGATAGCAATTACCATTCATTATTACATAGCGATTTTATGGTAGCATTATGACAACAGTGAATTATTGTGTGTTACTATGTAGATATCATGTGTTAATGTGTAGACAACAATGCATTAATGAGTTACTATCATGTATGATAGCGATATTATATATATCATTACAACGATATGTCTGTGTTATATATCATTGTATCATTATAGTATTATTGTTGCATTATGTGACAGTGATGGTATAATATATATCATTATTATATATCATCATTATATATCATTATTATATATCATTAAGGGATAGCACTATATTTAGACGACGATATCTTATTATATATCTTTAGTGTTAATATCATTATTAGCTCTTTTCGTATAGACAACGAATTTATAGATCATTAATTTGGAAAAAAATTATATTTTGTATATGACAATGAATATTAATGGACTGAAGCATTATTTTGGGACAGCGATAACATTTATAATAGTTCACATTTATGATAATAGTAACTTTTATAATAGTTCACTCCTTCGCGCTTAGACATCATGCTTAATAGATGATGGTTTATGGTTTGATGGAAAAGTCGTTTAATATCTCACGCAATTTAGTTGAGTGATGTCACCTTGCATCTTGTTGACTGATTGCTTGGGTGCGTGGGTATAGTATTCATGTATGTTTGTCAGTTAGTTCGGTCTCCTAGCATGTTGGATATTTCTTGGGTTGTTGTCTAGATATGTTAGGCTACGCCAGGGTTATTGTCACACCTATCGCCTTATGACGACATGATTCCTGATGAGGGGATCATTGCACTCCCTGATGGATAGAGGCGAATTATAACTTGGCCAGAGTCTGTGCTTCCCGATGTGGGCGTTGTTCATTGTATTTGATGTTGGTTCTTGGTTTTTTAACGCCTTAAGGCGTTTGGTTTTGCATGCCATAGAGGTTTCTAGTTACTAGTCGTCGGGGTCGTTGTGTCGAGATTGTGGATGTTTTCCTTGGCATGTAGGTGTTGTCTAGCTTATGTCGGGAGGGTATTCATTTGTATTTTCCTTTGTGTCACATGTTCATCCGATTTCTTGATGTGCTAATATGTTGGGTCATTGGTGGTCTATTTCCTGAATGCGTATGTTGTGTTAATTACTTGTTGTCTTGATTATCTTCCTGCTTAAAAATTTAAAGAAAAAAAAATAATTCACGTCACTTGTAGTCGTAACAATTGGGGTTGTTACACACACTATCACACACTCTCTCTCTACCCCCCCTCTCTATTTTACTCTCTCTCTACCTCCCCTCTATGTCTTCCTCTCTCTCTACCACCATCTCTTTCTTCCCCTCTCTCTCCCTCTCACACTCACACATTTTCTCATATATCAATTGTGGGTGATTTAACTTCATTTGTATATATCACACTCTCAAACTCTCTTATCTTCTCTCTCTCTCTCTCTAGCCCCCCTCTATGTCCTCCTCTATCTGTCTCTCTCTCTCCACCCACAGCCTCTGTGTCTTCCTCTCTCTCCCTCTCACACTCACACATTCTCTCATATATGAATTTTGAGGATTAATTTAACTTACTTCATTTGTATGAATAATGTTCACAAAATATTCTCATCAAAGAAATCACAGTGTAAAGCTACTGACATTAAACCATGACCTAGACCTAGGCCATGACCTAGAGTATCTAAACCTAGACCATGATGTACTCATAGAGGTAGAGAGACAACAAGATCAATTGTCTTTTTCATTTTTAACAATGTTGTTAGCATGTGCCTCGATCTTCCCTGCTTCCTCTAATATGTATATGGGATTCATTCCATACATGACCTAGACCATGACTTATACCTAGGCCATGACCTAGACCTAATCCTAGACCATGACCTAGACAATGGAAATATTATTTCTCTATCTCCCATTCACTCTCTCCCATTATCTCCCTCTCTCCCCCTGCTCCTATGTCTCGATCCCACCACTCTCTCTCTCTCGCTCATTCTAATATTTTGAATTCTCACTCACTCTCTCCCCTTTTCTCCCTCTTCCTATCTATTTCTCTCCCAAGTACTTTTCCTCTCTCCCCCACAACAACCATATAGATAAGTTCAAATTGAAAATATAAATAATAATAATAATCTTACTTTGTAATTTAAAATATAACTTTTTGATGAGTTATATATATATATATATATATATATATATAGCCATGTTTTTTTTTTCAGAATTTCAAAGTGTTAAATATGACAACAT
>ML791841.1:0-18070 GCA_009831015.1 Picea engelmannii
GCCATATGACCATGAACAGAAATTATTTCAGCCAGCTGACAAAAAAGGACATGCAGATCAATATTGAGATGGGAGATGATGGAAACTACCAAGCCAAAGGTGTAGGTGTTGTCAAGTTTGAAAGGGAGTCTAGAAAACCTCTCTATCTCAGAGAAGTTCCTTATGTTCCAAGGCTGAAGAAAAATCCGGTGTCAATTTTAGTGCTTGAAGACCGGTGGCTGAAGAAAAATCCGGTCGCAAAGGGAAGGTCCTCATGAAACCTCCCAACTCCAAGACAACAATGCAAATTGGAGTTAGGGCAAAAACTGTAATGTCGCCATTTTGGGACATTATAACATTACAACATTTCAGAGTGTTATGCCTACCCGAGTAGCCAGATAGGGGTGACAGAGAGTTCGGGAGATATTGA
The DNA here is from genome assembly GCA_009831015.1 of Picea engelmannii. NCBI lineage: Eukaryota > Viridiplantae > Streptophyta > Pinopsida > Pinales > Pinaceae > Picea > Picea engelmannii. The sequence goes on from ML791841.1 coordinate 410, forward strand.
GGGGTTTATTTGGGCCCAACTTGCATCGATCATCATCAGGATCCATTCTGCACAGTTGGGCTTTGGTTTTGTTGCATTCTGACGATTTCCGTAATTGAGTTATTATGGGTCATATCTTAATTAAATTCACTAAGAAGGTCATAATGGGCATATTACTTGCAGAAACCTCTTAGTGTAATAGCTCATTGGAATCGGGAGGAAGAGCACTACAAGATAAGATGATGAGAAGTGACTTTCAGTGGCCAGAGAAGCCATCAGGATGGATAAATCACTTTTTAGAGGTAAAATGGTTAATTAATTAATTAATTAAGTGATTTAATCAAGGAATAATAAAATAAAGTAAAAGTCACTTGGAGGGAAAAGGTCAACAACAAATTAGGGTTTCGAGAAGCTATAAAGGAAGGATAAAGCAACCTAATTCATTATGCACTGTTATGATTTGATGTTGAGAGTTCCCAGAGGAGGAAGAGAGTCGACCTTGCAATTTTGTGGATTTCTGGAGGAAACCACGACCATTGATCGGTTTCGGTGTTGAGAGACACACCCTAGCCCATCGGAGATACCAGCTAGGTATTTCACCGAGCTATTCAGGAGAATCCAGTACAGTGTGCGCAGCTCATCCAGTGAGGGCGCAAGTCAGATTTAGGGTTTGAGGAGTTGCAGGAGGACAGAGCTTTGATTACATTTTCCTTCCGACCTAGTTGAGATCCAGCCAAGGCACTTAGATTGAGCTACTTCCCATCAGATTCCGACAGTGGAATCATTCAGAGCGCACCATCCGGCCATTTAGGGCGCAGCGCTTCCAGACAGACAGTTGGGGGCTGCATGCAAAGTATCAGAGCAGATCCGGGCAAATCCTTCCGACCCAGTTCCGCATTTGGCGAGACGATCGTTTTGAGCCCTATAGCAGCAGATTTCGTTGGTGGAATCCTTTGGGGCGCATCCAGTGTCCCAGAAGGCACGCAAACCCCCCAGGGGTCCAGATCCAATGCCTCAGAGACCAGATCCAAGATCCGGCACTCATCCATTTCAGTCTAGAGGCCAAGGCGCTTCTATTGGAGCACTTTCTGATGCATTCTGACATTCTATTCTTCCAGACGAGTTTTCCAGCTGGTAGCGATTATCGTACTTCTCCGGAATCGCATATTTTTGCCGATCTATCCGTGCATGCATCAGGTCTGCTATCATCTTCTGATCACGGGTATTTTGATGTTATTTGCTTGTATTCCAATGATGATCCACGAGATCTAGCTGAGGATTATATTCTATATTTCCAATATGCTATTGTATTTCCATGCTTGAGTCGTATAATACATGTTATTGAACAGTTGATGTTCTTTACTTCCGCATGCATCCTTATATGTTATTTAAACCATAAATACGCAACATGCACATGCAATAACCCACATGCACATGCAATAACCATCAAGATCTCAAACATACAACTAAAACGCATCTAGAAACCCCCCAATGTATCAGATTTGCAAGACAAAACATTAGATCAGTAGCAAATATCTTGATTAGCGGGATCAGGGATACTACAAAAACCCTCTACAAGTTACAATTTGGGGCTAATGCAACATTGAACAACAAGAAAGACATCCAACAAGGTCGCGAGCTAGCAAAGCTTTGGCATGGGTGCATGGGTCATTTGCACCATAGGGCACTGAAAATTATGGGGGAGATAGCCACCGAACTACCACCATGCAACGTGGATCATCATGATGTGTGCAAGGGTTGCACCCTTGGCAAGTATGCCAAGACTTCCTATCCCAGCAAAGATGACAGAGCCAAGGATATATTGGAGATGATTCACTCAGACGTTTATGGACCATTCTCTTCTCCATACCTTCGTGGGTTCAAGTATTATGTTATTTTTATTGATGACCATTCTCGTAAAACTTGGATATTTTTTATGAAAAAGAAATATGAAGTGTTCTCCAGTTTTGTAGAGTTCAAGGCCTTAGTTGAAAACCAGACCAGCAAGAAGATAAAGGCCTTGAGGTCTGATAACGAAGGTCTCCCCCTTTGTGTTTAGAGACTCATAAACACATGGGGACCACTTTCCAAGGTACCCAAATCTCAACAAATTAGAGAGGCTCAGGAGAGAGTCGAGGCTCTCACTTCTACATTCAGACAGAGCAAACCACCATAGAGGTATACAGGTTGCTTGGCACTTATGGTTGAGTTGATAAACTAGGAGCCTTCTTCCTATAAGGAGGCAACTTCCTAGCAGGTTTGGCGAGATGCCATGGCAGAGGAGTAGTCCTCTATCATGCACAATGATGTGTGGGAGATAGTGCCGAGACCAAAGGGCAAATCTGTGGTTGGCTCACACTGGGTATATAAGATCAAGCAGGGGGTTGATGGGAGTGTGGAGAAATGCAAGGACGGAATTGTGGCCAAGGGGTTCTCACAAGTCGAAGGGATCGACTATGATGAAACATTTGCACCTATCGCACGGTATTTGTCTGTCATAGTTATCTTGGCCATTTCAGCACAGATGGGGTGGAGAGTCCACAAGATGGACATTAAAATCACCTTCCTTAACGAAGTGGTTGAGGAGGAGATTTATGTGGAGCAGCCTGAAGGGTTTGAGACCTTCAACAGAGACACGCATGTCTGCACGCTGAAGAGAGCTCTTTATGAGCTCTGTCATAGTTATCTTGGCCATTTCAGCACAGATGGGGTGGAGAGTCCACCAGATGGACGTTACAATCGCCTTCCTTAACGAAGGGGTTGAGGAGGAGATTTATGTGGAGCAGCCTGAAGGGTTTGAGACCTTCAACAGAGACACGCATGTCTGCAGGCTAAAGAGAGCTCTTTATAGGCTCAAGAAGGCACGGAGGGCTTGGTACGCCTACATTAACAACAACCTTCTCAGATTGGGATTTACCAAGAGTGAAGCAGATCCAAACCTCTACTACATAGTGGTTGAGGGGCAACCGCTTATTCTTGTGCTCTATGTAGATGACTTGATATTGACAAGAGCAAATAGCTTGATCCAGGACTGCAAGGAGGACCTTGCACGTGAGTTTGAGATGAAGTATTTAGAGTTGATACACTATTTCCTTGGATTGGAGGTTTGGCAGGGCGATGGTGAGACCTTCTTGGGACAGTGCAGATATGCAAAGCAGATTCTCAAGAGATTTCACATGCAGGATTGCATGGCCATGGCCACTCCTCTAGTCACCAACTAGAAGAAGGTGGACTCTAGTAGAACCGAGAGGGTTGATGCCACATTATACAAGCAGCTCATAGGGCCGCTAATGTATCTCACTAACATACGGCCAGACTTATGTTTTGCAGTTAACCAATAGAGCCAATTTATGGTGGAGCCCACCAGGCTACATTGGGTTGTTGCTAAACATGTGTTGCGATATCTTCGAGACACAGCAGATTATGGCTTGTTGTACAGGCATGTTGATGGCGTGAGGCTTCAGGGCTTCACCGATGCTGATTGGGCAAGGGGTTCCATTGATCGAAAAAGCACTTCAAGGTGTTCTTTCAGTGTTGGGTCAGTCGTTGTTTCCTAGTTCAAAAGGAAGCAAAGATCAATTGCACTGAGCTCAGTTGAGGCCGAGTATATCGCTACTTGTGAGGCAATTTGGTTGAGGAAGCTTCTTGTGGGAATTTTTGGTCAGGGATTGGAGCCCACCGTCATACACTGTGACAATTAGAACTGCATTAAGCTCTCTGAAAATCTAGTGTTTCATGACCGCTCCAAACACATTGAGATCAAGTACCATCACATCAGAGACTATGTTTAGAGGGGAAAAATAAAACACCAATGCTTACCAATAGGAAAACAGACGTCAAATATTCTGACCAAGGCATTGCCAAGGTCAAGCTTCATCTACTTCAAAGATAAACTTGGTGTAGTGCGGAACACCTTCTTCTCTAAGAGAGAGTGTTAGAATTGGAGTTAGAGAGGATAGGGTCCGCTAGATTTGGATGTGCACCAAATCTAGCAAGGGACCCACCAAGAGGGGCCCAAATTTAATTAACCCTTCTCGTGCTTAGATGACTTAGGAAAAATTAATTTTTCCTATAGTCATAAAGAAATCGATCTGAGTTCTCCATTCAGATATAATTTCAGCCATTGAGATGTCTGGTGGGCCCAAGTCGATTTGCCAAGGGTGAAATAGGGTTTATGCCACATGGGCTCATTATGCAAAAGTCAACTTGGTGAAGGAGCTTCAGCAGCAGAGAGGAGCAGGTTTCAGTTGCAGAGAAAGCTTCAGCAGCAAAAGAAAGAGGTCGTATGGCCTCCATTTCACTCAGCCAGTCACTCCACATGCACCCAGCAGCAAGTCAGCCCAATCTGGGCCGTACAGGAAGGCCATGCAGGCCGTACGGCACACCCAGCAGCTAGACCGTGAGCTGAGAGAGGACATGAGGGCTGTATGTGTATTGAACGCAGAGATTTTGCCTCAGGAACGTTTTTGTAACAGCAGATGTAAAATTTCTGAAGATATCCTTTGCTGAAATAAAAAGAAATCACCAAGCAGAAGATCAGTTTTCCCAGTTGGGTTTTTTCGGGGTCATTTGACCAAAAATCGATGAGTATTTCTGTGTGAATGCTGAGTTTTTATGTGTTTTCTTTCGGCTGAATTAGAGTGCTAAGAAAAATCAGCATGTTCAGATTTCTAAGTTAAAGTTCAGTTATGTACTTTATTTTTATTAAATCTGCAACTAGGTTCTGATTTTTTATGAAATTTAACAGGAGTGGTCAAATATGTTGTTGCACCCAAAGGGATTATATTAAATGATCTCATGACTCAGGCACACATAAGTGGAAGAAATACCACCCCCATGTCCTTCAATTTTTTAAGCCCCAAAGGATAGCTTAGTCAATTGAACCATCCACCCAAGCCATGTTGCCAACAAGAAGGGCATAGTTCATAGGTTCAAATATAGTAGAGTCCCTTAGGGTTACCAACCGCTACTGGGGTGATCCCGCAAGGTGTATGCACTTGACATATCCTAGTCATATTGTATCCTGATTTTCTTCCCGTGGCTCCTTGAGTTGTTCCCATCTTCCTGTTTCACATCTCACCATGTAGGAGTTGGTTCTTACTTGTGCTTACCTTCTTTTTGTGCCATTAGATGTTAAGCTTCAAAGTTCAAATAGCTTTCTACTTTGATTTCCCTGCCTGTCGAAGTTCTCTATGCAATATCGTTGCTTCCTTTTGACATGTTCTCTTTATTCCCTCTTCCTATAGTATTGTTGGACATAACTTTTCAGCACCTTTTTATCAGTTGAGAATCTTTCTTCATATATATTCAACCACCTTGTAGTATTTTCCATGTGCATGCATCCAAACAATTTCTCATTAAAGTCTAGAGTCTAGACCAAAATACTTGTCGCTTTGGGTTATCTCTAAGGTTCACCTCTGAAACCAATTTGGTGCTATCTTATTTTATGTTTGAGCGAGAAGACTGCTATATTTCATTTTCCGTCTTCAGACTCATCCCTACCTCTGTGCAAAAGGACTCTAAGTCCTCAAGGTGATCCTGTAGGTTGCTTAGTGTCCTCATTGTTAGAATCATATTCTCTGCTCATATAACTGTCATGGAGTCTAGACATCCATAAAAATGGGCAATGGAGGCACACCCCACAATATGGTCCAAGAGGTGCAAGGCTCATCTGCTAGATGCTCAAGGGATGCCGCTCTACACTCCCAACACCCAAATTGCGGGCATGGGATGCATCACTTGTAGACATTTGGGAATAGAAACGAATATTGTGGCAGATGTCGCATATAAACTTGTATCCATGCACCTTTGTTTATAAGTTTGGTAATTCAACTACCAAATTCTCCTAGCTACCAAAATTTTATTCCAATGACACTTTATTAACCTAATGTTGGTCACTTACTCAAGTGACCTTTATTACACACTAATGCTACTTTATTTAGTATTGTTCTTTGACTCCTTTATTGGTTTAATTGAACTCTCGTTTGAAGGGGGTGTTGGAGGAGCATACTATGAGCTCCAATATTATGTATAGTCATGTATTAATGTTCGTAACATGGTACCACCATTAACTTAATAATGCTAGTGGTTAGCAACATATGATCAATGACATTAAATAATGAGGCACCATTCCTGCAGGATCATATATAAAAATAACGTTTAATATTCTCTCCAATATATTACAACACCCGTGTATGAGTGTGCAACACAAAATTAACAGCTACACAGTTGTCAAATCACAATGGCAACAGGGCCTCAATTTTTCCCCCTCATAGGCTGATCATACCACAGATAGCATTTTTGGCATGCCAAAACACATCTTACATGCATCGCTAGAACTGGAGTGTGACCTCTAGATGCCTGTTCAATATCAGACTAAGCTCATAGTTGTTGTCAACTCTACTTTTAACTTTTAAGAAAAAGTGAACTACATAAGGAGAGAGTGATACAAGATAAACTACTTGTACCCTCCAAAAACCTCAAAAACAATGCTAAACTCCCAATACAAAACTTGTAAAAAGCACAACATCCAAAGAAGCATCTTAAATAGGCACTTCCTACTTGGGAAACAAAGTAGCAGACTTTGCCAGATTGTGAACTCAACCAACACTTCATGTATACAAGGGCCTGATCAAATTGTAGGCAAAAAAAACAAAGTATTTGATCCAGATGCTAGCAAGTAGTTTATTCGTTGTCAATTATTAATTGGTGAATGAGGTGCAGCATGTCTACGAAGTGTTGAACCACATTGTAGCAACAGTATATGCACATAGATAAGTATACATGACAATAAGTTTTAATTTTCAGATAAAGAAGAATGTAAATTACTCTCTGAGTATTTTGTAAGAATGCCGAGTAATAAAGTTCCTTGTCCAGCCTGTCAATCACCAAAAACAAAAAATGAAAATACTTAGACTATCCTATGGAATGCCTAATCAAAGTAACCAATAGTAAGACATGAAAAAGTGACAGGCTTAAAGAGAATGAAAAAAGTTTCTAAAAATCAGTCAGAAAACTCAAACTTCATACTTGTTTTTTTCTTGGACTAGACAGGTAATGTTATCATCCATACAATATTTCACAAACTTACTTTGGATTCTGTGATCTCGCCATATGTGGAAAGCTCTTTCACCACACTGACCATTTGAGCATTTATTCGAGCTTTTAAGCCAGGTAGAATTGCTCTAATATGTAGAACCAATATCTAAAAGCAGAATGAAAGAAAACACAGTTAACACTGGATGATTTCATCAATTTGATATAATAATAGCATTTTACAGAACCTAAGTGGACAACTGCACCCTTGAAACAATATTTAATATGTGTTCTGAGAAATTACATAAAGTGTTCTCAAAACTGGAAAAAAAGAGTGAAAAAGGATTGAAATGTTACCTGATTCAACTTCTTTGCCAGTTGTGGAATGCCACATTTATCCGCTAAATTGTGGTATACCTACATAAATGCACACGGAAGAGAAAGCCAATATTAGCTCAGGCCAGTGATATTACTCTGTTGATTATATAACAAACTACTTAAAGAACCTATATATGAAACTCACCGGACGGCTGCGGAAAAATTTCTCCTCATATGCAAGTGCATCTTGGATGCTTCTGTTCCCATCAATATCCTGTACCATAGAATTGCAGTACCGCAAATACGTTTTCAAATAAACAATTAATTGTACCATGTAATGTGACAGCCTTTTGTAAACAAACATTAGACATAGTAGCAGTATTAGATTCATAACATTCATAGCTACACTTTTTTTAATTAGAGAATGTAAAACAATAGCAGTGAAAAAATCAGACAACTTTCAATTAGATTACTGCCAATCATTTTAAGGTCAAACCATTTTAAGTCCAGAAGAACTCATGCAGGATAAACCAGTGTTGTAGGTAACTCTCAATCAGGTTTGTACAAAACTAGACATTACATAGACAACTTATGCACACATCGTCTGTCTTGGGACCTCACCCTGATTGAAAACTTAGCATGAGACATGCCATAAACTATTAATATCCGGATTGCAACACATTCAGTGCAACAAATTTTCAAGGAATAAAAATATTAGTTGAAATTTGAATAGATAAAAGAGTACTTAAATAAATAATTGCTCATTCAGATCAACATGTATGTTATACAGAAAAGCAAGTTCACTTATAAGGTACCCTTATTCTATATATAAATCTTCCATTCATCAGTCAATTTATTTGCATATTTGTTACAAATACTCCAACCTGGGGTTGTGGCATTGTTCTCTGCATATGTAGTTATGCTGAACTGAGAACAGAAAAATCATGAATTATGGCAAAATATTTAATTATTTTATATAGAATACACAGCTAGTTATGTGGAAGATTTAAATATGCAATATGTTTTTTGAACTGCCATAATTTCTTACAAAATAAATAATAAATACATAAGAAAGATAGGCCACAGTTAAAAGATAAGTGGAGCTGGTTCTCATAGATTTCAAATCCCATACTCTAAGGCTCACTTACACCCAGTTTCCATGAAATTTCTTCTCTTTAAGTAAGCACCCCTTTTCTGCTGCTACAGCAAATTACCTACACTTCTCTCTCTCTCTAGCAATCTAAACTAACAATAGAATTATACTAAGCATAAAGAATGATCTGTAATCGAACAGCCTCTGGCCAACTTGATTCACCAAGACAGATCCTGTGTAAATTATTTAATTCTGGATCTCTGTGTTTATGTTTAACTGTGTATTCAAAACAAAGAATGAAATACAAGACATCCAAAATCACACATAATCAGACAAAGATTTATCCTGAAGAAACCCAACTTGGGAAATCTCCTGCTTGAAATGGCTTGCTCAGCACTTTATTATTTTAAGGACAAATTACAGTTTACAAAGGTGAATACAAGGTGAATACAAAGCCCAAAAACTACAAGGTGAATACCTCCTATGCTCTTCTTCGGCCTACCACATGACCAGTCTGTTGCTGGTGACAGTGCCCTCAAATCTTCCCCTCTGCAGTTCTACTCTGCAATTATGGGCACTTGAACCAAGCGGTGAGCACTACCTCTTCCCCAACACTGAACCATTGATCCTCAATTTTCTGACATAACCAAGAACCAGAACCAACTCCCAAACCAACAAAGTAACCCTTCATTGTTTGTTCGTTGGTCTATGCATCTCCTTCCTTTTTGGAAGGCCAAACGACCCCAAGAAGCATTGATGGAAGTTCTGGAGGTTGTAACTGCCTATGCTAGCTCATACCGATGTGGACACTATGGCATTTCCTGAAGTTGTGGGGTCTCTGTTAGCTTTTGGGCTGCTCCAAAAGTGTTTACACCATGCTAGGGGTGTGCTTCACGTAATTTGGGGTGCATGGTGAAACCCTGGACCCTTGTATCTGTTGATGATTGCAGCTATGTGAGACATTCTCCAGCTTACAAACCTGTGAGATGTGGATCATTGCAGCTATGTGAGCCTTTCACCAGCTTACAAACCTGAGAGAAAGCCCCTAAGAAGCGTACATGGTTCCTACCTGAGACAGAGCTGGAACGTAGAGATGACTTCCTCCATTCAGAGAGTTGAGAAGAACTCCAAATGATTATCTAGTGGGAAGGGCGATCTGTTGAGTTAGATGTGCCTGTGGCTGAGTACAAGGTAAACGTGTGAAATCCCAAAGTGCTGGGTGCATCATCATGTGAACAGAAATGAAGATGATGTATTAGCCTCCTTTGAGCAGCAGAGTTGACAAGAAACTCCAGATGATTCTCATGTGTGAGGAAGTAGGAAAGAAGATATGTAGAGTGGACGTGCCTGTGGACGAGCACAGGTGAACGTGTGAAGATCTGGTTCTTCTGTGTAATGCAGTGAGCCAGAGGTATGGACAACCCTATGGATGTGCCCCTAGTGGATGAGCACTAGTGGGTGTATCAGATCCCTTGCTATATTGTCCAAGAGTTGAACCTGCCTGTAACCCTAATTGTAATGTAAAGGGTACAGGTCGGCCCCACCTTAATGTGACTGGTAATTAATGTAAAGATAATTAATTTGGATAATATTAATTATATTATAAGATAGTGAGGTCGGCCCTGTTGTGCCAATAGGCACTTATGTTGACAGGTTCAGGTTAGTATCAGTAAAGGTAAATTCCCCATTGAGGAAACATATCTTTCATGTGAGTTTGGAAATTTCAGCAAGTACATTTACTTGGGAAAAGTGTGCACCTCTCTTGGGTGCTAGTCTTCTAGGGTTTGAGCACCCTCTTGTGTGCTAGGTCTTTCTTGGTTGTGAAGGTCTTTCTCTTGAAGAATATAGCAAAGGATTTGGCTGGGTTTTCTTCCCTTGTTGAGAAGGGTTTCCCAAGATACTTCTTGTGTTCTTGTGCATGGTGCTTCTTCTTGTGATCTTGGTTGCTGCAACATTAATGGTTATGGTTAAATGCTAAAAATGGAATGAACATCATGCTTAACCTTGCTTATTGAAAAGTCAACATGGTAACAAAGCATAGGTCTTGAAAGAACCCATTGCACAAGCATCTACCAAGTCTCCTCTCTCTCTTCTGCAAAACCGTACGGTCCTCCTAGGATTTCCATAAATTTCGTACAGCCTACTTCTTTGAGGAGTTTCAGCACTTGTCACTTGGACGTTGGGGCTAAAAAGTGCATAAGAGTGTACGGCCTCCTTCAGCGCACCTCCAACAAGCTTCAAATCGCATTTACGAGCATTTTGACTTTTTGGCCCTAGGGTTTCACAAATTTCTACAGAAATTTCAGAATTAGGGTTTCTGCAACTCATTGAAGGAACTCTTCAGCTCACCAGTGTTCTCCTATATTTCAAAAGCTTATTATTGGCAATCATAAGTCCAATAAAACCTAAAAGTGCTAGCTTGGCCTAGCCGTTAGGTTTTCTAGCCCAGTTGACACGGGTTTGTGAAGAACCTAAAATTATGATGAACAAGAACTATGATGGAAGATAAGCTTGATGGATCAAGCAACTTCAAGTTCCTGGAAGACAAGACTTCGGAGGAAGGTTGATTGTGGGTAATAAAAAAAAGTGTGACACTGTGACTACCTTCTTCATGAAGATGTCATGACCCTCAAGTATGCATTTGTATATATATTATTTGTATCATTATCATGAGAAAAATTACAGGAGGAGGGAACTTTCTTGCTAAATCCATGAATCTAGAAGGGTCTCAGTGCATTCAGAAGAACAACACACTGGAAGTGAAGACCCCAGGTTTAATTGTTGTATTTGTCATTCCTCTAACCTATATTTCTAAAGTTTGCTACATTACAAGTAGGTGTTGTAGCTGTGACAACAATCCTTAATTTATTTTGATTCTAGAGATGTACTTGTTCCAGACAAGTTAACAACAAAGGAAGATGTTTATCCTTTAGAAGGAGCCACTTGACTCAAAGGGAGTCAAAACTATTTAAAGAAAGAAGAAGAATAGAACTATCATCGAGGAAACCAATGCAATAATGCATGATTAGAATCCTTCTGTGATTCTATGGGCAGAAGCATGCATGATGCAGTATATGTTCAAAACAAGAGTCCTCACCAGACTTTGAAAAACACAACTCCCAAAGAAGCCTTCACCGGAGTGAAACCTGAGATTGAACACTTCAGGATATTTGGGTGCCTAGTGTATTTTTCATGTACCCAAAGAAAAGAAGTCCAAGCCAGATCCTTCAGCGAGAAAGGATACGTTTATGGGATAACAGTGAATCTTCGAAGACATTCCAGATCTACATCCCTGGTCAGAGACAGATTGAGACAAGCAGAGATGTTGTCCTTGAAGAAGAGATAGTCCTTCAAGATCCAGAGAATCTCAGATGGAGATTGACAGTGAGACAGTAACTTCTCCCCCTTCAACAGTATAGAGGGAGACAGACATTATTCCAATTGATCCAGTTGCTCCAGTTGATATGTTCAGAGATATATTGCAGTAGGGCATAAAAGGCCTACATAAACTCACTCTGCAAGAGGCAGAGAAACATACAAGCCTCTCAAAGCACATCCCGAGAAAGCAAAAGAGATTTTCGAGCTATCCTTCAGTCATGAGCCACTTCATTGATGTTGAGCCTCCTTGTCTTAGAGAAGCAACAGGAGAACAGGTATGGCAAGATGCCATAACAGAAGAATACCAGTATATCTTAAAGAATGATGTATAAGATATCATTCAAGGAACAGAAGGGAAGTCTGTGGTAACTTCCATGTGGATCTATAAGATCAAGCATGCAGCAGATGGAAGTGTCGAGAAATACAAAACGAGATCTATAGCCAGAGGTTTCTCACAAACAGAGGGAGTTGTCTATGATGAGACACTTGATCCAGTAAACCCGATACACTTCCATCCGTACTACCATCCATGAGTTGGAAACTACATCAGATAGATAGATTCTTTATGAGTTTGGATTTCATCAAGAGTGTTGCTGATCCAAACCTATATTATTACAGTGTTGGTGACAAGAGCCTGATTTTGATGACTTATTCAGAAAACCTTCTTGTTGGATACAAGTAATCCTTGACTTCTGAATTCGAGATGAAAAATTTGAGTATGATGCACTACTTCTTGGGACAAGAAGTACAACAGAGGACCGATGAGATTTTCCTCAGTCAAGGAAAATATACAGTGAAAATATTAAAGAAGTTCAGTATGACAGAATGCAAAATCCACCGTAATGGATTTAAAGAAAAAGATTGATGATGATTCAGACGAGACTGGTCCACAGAGGATTGGATAACTGATGTATCTGGTTAACACCAGACTTGATTCATGCCATGCAGTAAATGTGCTTAGTCATTTCATGAGTCAACCGAGACAGACTCACTAGACAACAACAAAACATGTAGAGATATATATGAGACAGTTGGATATGGCCTGAGATATGCCTCCAATGTGAACTTGAGTTTGCAGGATATGCCGATTCAGATTGAGCAAAAAGTACAATGGATCGGAAGAGCACATCCGGTTGTTGTTCTACCGTGAAGGTTGCCATGGTTTCCTGATAAAGCAGGAAACAAAACTCTGTGGCCTTGGGTACCAAAGAGGCAGAGAATATAGCATCGAGTGTTCGAAGTAATGTGGCTTCACAAGCTTCTGATGGATTTACTTGACCATGAGATGGATTCTAAGATGATAACCAAGAGCCATGCATAAAGCTCCTTGAGAACCCAGTGTTTCATGATGGATCGAAACACGATGAGATGAAATGTCTTATATCAAAGATATGATGTAGAGGAAAATCGTACATATGCAGTACCTTCCTACATATGAGCAAATTGCAGACATCTTCACCAAACTAACTTGATGAAGAAAGCCTCCCTAGTTGAGAGCGAGTAATGATGACTCCAACCAAGACAAAATTCAAAGTACATCTATGTGAGATTTGGCATGATGAAGAATGCCTCCCTAGCTGAGAGGGAGTGTTGATGAATGCAGCTATGTGAGACATTCTCCAGCGTACAAACCTGTGAGATGTGGATCATTGCAACTATGTGAGTCTTTCTCTAGCTTAAAAACCTGAGAGAAAGCTCCTAAGAAGGGTACGTGGTTCCTACCTGAGACAGAGCTGGACCGTAGAGATGACCTCCTCCATTCAGAGAGTTGAGAAGAACTCCAGATGATTATCCAGTGGGAAAGGTGATCTGTTGAGTTAGACGTGCCTGTGGCCGAGCACAAGGTGAACGTGTAAAATCCCAAAGTGTTGGGTGCATCATAATGTGAACAGAAATGAAGATGATGTATTAGCCTCCTCTGAGCAACAGAGTTGACGAGAAACTCCAGATGCTTCTCATGTGTGAGGCAGTGGGAAAGAGGATATGTAGAGTGGACGTGCATGTGGACGAGCACAGGTGAATGTGTGAAGATCTAGTTCTTATGTGTAACGTAGTGAGCCAGAGGTATGGACATCCCTATGGATGTGCCCCTGATGGATGAGCACTAGTGGGTGTATCAGATCCCTTGCTATATTGTCCAAGAGTCAGACCTGCCTGTAACCCTAATTGTAATGTAAAGGGTATAGGTCGACCCCACCTTAATGTGACTGGTAATTAATATAAAGATAATTAATCTGGATAATATTAATTATATTATAAGATAGTGAAGTCGGCCCTGTTGTGCCAATAGACACTTATGTTGACAGGTTCAGGTTAGTATAAGTAAAGGCAAATTCCCCATTGAGCAAACATATCTTTCATGTGAGTTTGGAAATTTCAGCAAGTACATTTACTTGGGAAAAGTGCGCACCTCTCTTGGGCGCTAGTCTTCTAGGGTTTGAGCACCCTCTTGTATGCTAGCTCTTTCTTGGTGGTGAAGGTCTTTCTCTTGAAGAATATAGCAAAGGATGTCGTTGGGTTTTCTTCCCTTGTTGAGAAGGGTTTCCCGGGATACTTCTTGTGTTCTTGTGCATGGTGCTTCTTATTGTGATCTTGGTTGTTGCAACATTAATGGTTATGGTTAAATGCTAAAAATAGAATGAACTTCATGCTTAACCTTGCTTATTGAAAATCAATGGTATCATCATCTGTTTTGGTTGATCAACATTCGGAGAGAATACTATAGGTGGATGCTTGTCCTTGGGATATGTGCTAGAGAAGGCACACTTTCTAATGGAGGTAGTTATCTTGTGTGGCGTTGACATCTTCTGCATGGCATGTGTGTTGACAAGGATGGGACCTTGGCATAGGATATGGAGATATATTGTGGATGAGCACTAAAAACTAGGAGGAAGGGCACTTGGCCCTAGCTAGGAGCATCATAACCACATGACACACTCTAGGAGGTTGTGCATTTGGGCCTAGGAGCATCAAAACCACATGACATATTCTAGGAGGTTGGGCACCTTGGGCACTTGGCCCTAGTAGAGCACTCCTCATGCAGACCTACTATAGTGGCTTAGATTAGGTTGCTTATGGACTTAGTCCACTTTATATTTGCCGACTCCCTCACCTATCTTATAAACTCTATAGAAGTCTTCGAGCACTAGGGTTGAAGTCTTGGTGTGAACAATACCTAGGGTTTATGGCATGGAACCCTAGAGAAGACTTTGGAGTGATTAATGCTAGTGGAGCCTATGTGATGCAAGTTTCTAAATATCTTTTTGAAGACTAATGTGATGCAAGTGGGAGATCAAAGGTTGGACTTATTGGTGTGATGCTAGATTGTTGTGGAGCCTTTGGTGCCACTAGGAGAGCTTGGTGAGATGCCTTGGTAGGTCATGGTATTGTTGGTTGGCCTTGTTGATGGTGAACACCCTAGCTAGGGTTTAGCAATTGGAGTGTCGTTGCTTGGATGAGGGTAAAGGACATGTTGTACCATCTTGGAATTAGTTGAACCAATCATGGTTTTTAAAACCAGAACCAGACATCGACTAGGCCAGCTATCAACTCAGACCAGTTTGATTTCAACGACTCGGTTCAATAAAAAATACATTAAATAATTAAATTTTAATGAAAAAAAAAAATTAAACCTTTCAAACCATGATTCCAAACCATTAGAGACAAAATATGCAAAGTTTGCACATCTATATGCCATGTAAGGGTGTATATATCAAAATGGCACCGAGTGCAATACATATCAGCGACAAAATACATAATCAGTGAGGCTCTAAACAGCTTCTACAGTCCATAAAATATGTTAAATCTACCATCCAGAACTTCAAAAATGTGCAGCCTGCTATGGGATAGGCTATGCTTTTAAAAGGTTGTATCTAGGCCCTTAATTGTTGTTTTTAAGCATGATTGTGTTTCACAGTTTGGTAATCCAATAGGAACATCCATGTCAATCACTTTTGAACCCTAACAATAGAAAAATCTTAGCTAAGGTTGGTGGATAATTCCCAGGGTCGTGTGTCACCTGATTTAGGAATTTGATACATGTTATGGAAAACCAAAGAAAAGGAAAGGGGAGAAAATAAGGCCCAACTGACAATTTGGCAATTAGTAAATGTTGGTTATTATCTACAAGTATTTCTGTATATTTCAATTATGAATACCTGCTAACTAAAGCTCTACGAAGGAAAGAAGATATGGGCTAATTTTTTTGATATAAAATCAAGAACCGTGGCTTTTCCATTGATGTTGTTATGTTTTATGTCTAAATTATCTTATCTCTAAGAGAAATAAACCTTTTTTCTTTGTGTTTGGAAACATCTCAACTGCAATAATTATCAACCCTTACATTTATAAGGAAAAGATAAACCTTTATTCCTTGCAAGCCACCTAAAAGAGAACATCTTGTTGATATTATGGTAGCTGCGGGAGATATTTACCTCCACATGTGAACTTGACAAGAATAGAAGACTCTGGGAAGCAAGAGAAACCCTAATGAGTTGGCTAAAAACCCTAGAAGACTTGTCAGCTCAAGAAGATAATATGTATTAGGTTATTAGCCTCCAAGAGAAGAAGTCGGCCAAAAATAATAATAATATACTGAACAGACAGGAACCCAAAAGGCGAAGTCGGCCCCAGTAAGTCTACCAGAACCACTATAAATACAGGGCGCCAGTCTCTCTTTTGACATATCTCAGCAGTTGCAGAGAGCCAGTTCTACGCAGTGCAGTTGCAGTCTTGTGCGCAGGTTTGGAGGAGAGTTGTTGCTGCAGTTGTTGCAGCTAGCAGTTACGTTTTGGCTTGGACTATCTCTTGGCTAGGGTTTGGACTATCTGATCAGCTCTTGTTGATGCGCTATCCTTGGGGTAAGGTGCGCTACCCTTTGTATGGCTATCTAGCCTAGGGTTTGCTTCCGGAATGATTCTCTGTCAAGGTTAAGGTGCTCGGAGGGAGGCTTTGGCCTATGGTTAGGTGACAAGGGTATTGTCAATGGTAAAACAAGCACACATCCTTCATATTCTAACAGGTTATGGACCCACACCTCCTTCATTCAGTCTAAACGCTGGAAGGAAACATAACCGCTAGGATATTGAGCTCGCAGAGGAACTGCCGCTAGGGTTACTAGTAGAAGCAGCTTCCAAGACACTGTCGCTAGGGTTACTAGCAAGAGCAGTTGCAGAAACCCTAATCCTCTTGTTGAGGCACCTTAAGTGAAGATATTGACCTAATCTTCGGACAGATCAATGCGCTCTAGCCTAGCGCATCTCCTGATACTCTCAGCAAGCCAAGACGTAAAGTTTGAGTTTGTGGTCAAATCTAGGGTTTGACCAAGTCAAAGCAGCCATGACTTATTCTATGAAGTCAGAGAACAAGTTAGATGGAGCCTCTAACTTCAGAGCGTGGAAGACAAGAATTGACCTCATCCTTGCCAAGAATAAAGTGTTGGATATCGTGAAAGGAAAGATCGTGAAGCCAGAGTTTGAAGAAGGAAAAGAGAAGGAACCGCAGAACGTTGCAGCTGTGGAGAAGTTCAAAGACAGTGATATCAATGCTATGAGTATCATAGTGGAATCTATAAAAGACCACTTGATACCCTACATCTCCCATCTTGACTCATCGAAGAAGATGTACGATGCCCTAAGAAAACTCTTCTCGGTCAGAAACATTGGACAAGTTATGAGTCTGAAGAATGAGCTCCGTGACATGAAGATGAATGATGAGGATAGCATAACATCATACTTTGTGAGAATCTCTCAGTTAAGAGATCAACTACAAGCTATTGAAGAGATCATCTCAGAGAAGGAGTTGGTAAACATAGTACTCAATGGTCTTCCCAAGACATGGGATGCATTTGCCACAAGCAT
>ML791841.1:21727-79435 GCA_009831015.1 Picea engelmannii
TGTGCCAACAGTGCACTTCCAGAAAGCCAGGTGCTTGTGATGCCCAACATCATATGAGGTTGTGGGCAAAACAATGTCATATGTGACAGATGAAAAGGGAGTAGAGCTAGAATAGTCAAATGACTACTAGCTGGACCAAAAACAATAGGAGAGACTTGAAGTTGAAGATAGTTTGTTGCACAGGTTAATAGTGTCTAGACTCTATACAAAACTTGTAAAACATATCATGATGTGTGCAAGTGTGTAAGCCTAAAAAATTACACGTGCAAATCAAAACTACAATAAACTTTCAAAAGAAAGTAGTTATTTATGGGAAAAAAGCACATGGGCAATTTAATCTTCAAACCCATCTATATCTATATTGCAAAAGCTAGTTTCTAGAAAAAATGAGATGCAAGACAGTTATTAGACATACCGCTTGACTGCGATTGACAACTCCAATATAACCCAGGCGCAGGGGAATTACATTTCCCAAAAGGAAATTAGAAGCATCAGTTCCCCGGTCCATAATATCCAGCTGGAAAAATACATTAAAATGGCATCACTTTCACAACCCCACAAAAAGCATTACAATACCAGCATATCTTCAGGTATTTTTTGTAACAATTTTACCTTTGTAATCACACCTATAGTTCGGTGACCTGCCATGAAGATTTATGTTCAAAAATTAGAATATCCCGATTTACTAAAAATATAATAATGGATGTTTTACCAAGAAACATCTAAAACATCCATTAAGACGCACATGTTAAAATGGAAACAGCTAAACTCAGATCTCTTTTGCCCATCTTGAACACCCTACAAATGTACTTACCATCAGGATCAGCAATTCTTGCCATCTGGAGTGCATCAGAATTTGACAAATCTGCATTTGCAGGTGAAACTGCTAGAATGATGCATGTTTCATGCTTGATATATGACAAAATCATTGTTCTAATCCGGGCTTCAATATCAGAAGGTTGATCACCCACTGGAACCTTGGTTATACCAGGCAAGTCCACTAGAGTTATATTAAGAACATTTGGAGAAAATATTTTCAACCGAATTTGCTTATCTGAGACACCTTTGTTTACTCCAACTTCCCTCTCTGTTTCCGCCTGCACTATTTGGGCACAAAAAGACCTTAGAAGTTCAAAATGAAAAGACACCATAATTCCACCGGCATATCAATAGCATTTACAAAATCATATCCACATAAAAATACATGAGAATAAAAAGATTAACACTTTTTCTAAAATGATAGACCTAAAGGATCTAATTAAAATCTTCCTATTACAAGGAGCCCGTGTAGAGATGCTTCAGACTCGTTCAGAGTCTCTCTGTGCAGGAACATGGATTGCTTTTAGAAAAAAAATGATGTTCAAAAAGAAATTATGGACAGCCAAAAAATACTCAAAAAGGTAAGTACAGTGACATGGAAGCAAAAACTAGGAAGCCAAGTCTGTCTATTGAAGAGGATAGTGGATTAGGAAAAGCGTTTTTGGCCATCAATGCAGTAATGAACATGTGAAGCGCACAATGGAAGGTCGTGGTGCCCATCAAATCAGCCCAGTAAGAATGGAACCAGTTATTGTTGATGAAAGCAATCCAAAATTCAGTGCCAAGGATTCGCTTTAAGGACCCAAAGTATACTCATCTGAGGAGAACCATTTCTATATTAGCCTCCTAGATCAAGGATATCATTACCAACTTCGGTATCTCTTTGGGCAGGAACATGGAGACCTTTTTTAAAGAAAATGGTGTTCAGTGTCAAAATCTGGACGTCCTCAAAAAACTGGATAACCCATAAATGTTCAGAACATTGTGAACAGTTGAGTGAGAGCAAATGCTGGAAAGTAGTTTCAGTTCTTGGGGCAGTATACTTCTCAAGAAATTTACAATATGTTTATTAAAGCCATCAAGGAATATATGAAACAGGAAACAAAAGGTCATTATGACCATCCAGGCATCCCAGTGAAAACACAACCAATAATTCTTTCTGAGAACAGTCTGAAATCTTGTGTCGAGAATTAGCTAACAGACAGCTTACTTTATGGAATTTTTCCAAAACGATGGTTTAATGTGGATAGTTACTAATAGATTACAATAGATCCTAGGATGTTGTTTCATTGTTGAGGTTTTCTAGGTCAATATTTGACTCTTATATGTGGATGCATGATGTCCACATGATGTTGTTTCATTGTTGAGGTTTTCTAGGTCAATATTTGACTCTTATATGTGGATGCATGATGATGTAATGCTGTCGGCGTTCACATGTGATCTCTAGTACTTGGTCGAACAGCTAAGACTGTTTTGGGGCCTGTAATGTGAGTTTTCTTGGGACTGTTATGTGGTTCTTTTGGGACAGTAATGTAAGATTCTTTTTAGGGACTGTCTTTTCAAGTCATTTCTTCTGAAGGGGAGGGGTAATTCCAGTAGGATTACCTAGATTTCTGATATTGGGATCCTGTTGAAGGAACCAAGAGATGCTAAGAAGCATATGAGGAATATAATTTTGTTTTTGCTTATGAAATTACATTTTCTTTTCATTTGGAAAAAAAGGCCCAAGGATGATAAAGATAATGGGAATGAAAATAAAAAGTCTTATAGGAAGGGTAGAATTTGAAATGATTAATTCTAGTTGGCCAAGAGAAGCAAGGTGCCCTTACAGCCCAGGGTGGAAGAGATGTGTCACATGCGGAATTCTAATGACTAAAATGGGAAAAAAGCCAACATCCAATCTCTAATCTTCAATATTAAACAAAAAATGAAGAAAAAAACTAGCATGGATCCATCTTAACCCTGAAACTTTTAAGTAGCAACGGATTTGCACCTAGGCATTTTTATCCCTCTCAAGTCTCGGTGTTTAATAGATCTAGGGTTAAGATGGATCAATGCTGGTAAAAGTCAGCTCAGATATGGGAAGTTTATCAAGGAGACTAGCAATTTTTGGATTTTGTAAATAAAGTACATATTTGGGCTAAGGTATGTAATCTTTTGCCTAACACAAAAGAAGCTATCATTGATCTAAAATTTAGATAGCAAGTTTCTCAAACTAACATTTTTCCAAGAAATTCTCTATAACTAATGACATATCAGTGAAAGTTTATGCCATGCAACGGTACATACTACAATCACAGAATATTCTTAAAAGATTCTTGAAACAACCCAAATGGCAACGACTCAAGGCTATAATTGCGCCATTGCAAATATACCTGAAGTTTGAACCTTTCCAAAACAAATTAAAAATTCATCTCCTAGCTGTGAATTATGGCCAGTAAATTCATAGCATTACATGGAAACAATTTTGAATCTCTTTTGGAATACAATTGCAGAAAACTAGCCCAGTTGCAAAGCCTGATCACTAAAAATATAGTACTGTGAACAGCATTCTCTTTTAAATCGGACAATTTTGAAATGCTGACAGCATTGCACATAAATGCACAGTACCTGGATCTCCCTGCGAATCGCTGAGAAATCAGTGAAGCGCTTTCCCGGCAGGTGCAAGAATTCACCCCATTCAGAAGCCTCATCTGCTCGCGGGGGAAATTGAACAAGCTGCAAAACGAGAGGCCTTCGCGTGCAAATATCGGATCCTCGGGGAAGAAAATCTTTTCCGACAAGAGCTTCAAGAACACTGGATTTACCACTACTCTGACTGCCTACAACCGCAACTTGGGGCAGGTCAACAGTGGAGGCACTGCCCAGCTGTGCAAATATGTCTTGCAGTTTATTTATCACAGGAATGACAGATTGGCCCAGAGAATAAACAGTAGTGGTGCTGGAATTTAAAGAAGATGGAGACATGTCTTCAGGTGTGATCAATTGCTCATCCATGATATGCAAAAAGCTGCATAAACCAAGCCAAAGATAAGCCAAAACCCACTGTAAAATGAATCAAGCCCACTAAACAAAATGCAAAACCACCTAAAACTGAGCACAACCCTAAAACAACTGATATAAATATCGAGACCACCAATTCAGGCTGTAAAACCCACTAAAAAAATTATTTATTAATCTCACCAAAAGATATTAAATCCCTGCTTATCTGGAGTGGAGATTTGCCACTAACAAATGGAGAAGCCAACAAATTCCGGGCGTCAAATCGACTAAAATGTTCTATTAATCCTCCCAAATGATAACTATAAAAACCCTACTTATAAAAGGATCCAAACCACCAAATCAGTCTATAAAACCTAGAAAATGAAATTGAAGGCTATAAAGTCCGCTCTATGTTTAGTTAAACCCACTGCATAACCCTCCAAAAGATCGATCGGAATCAGCAAATCGACTATTAAACCACCCCACTTAATAATTGATTAAAACCCACCACATAAAGCATTGAAACCTCACAAATAATGCATCAGAGCAAGCCAGACATTGGAGAAGATTTTTAAAAAAATTAAAAGGACAAAAAATACTGATAAAACACACAACCTGGACAAATTTACGGCGATTTGAAGTCCAAAATAGCTTAATTGCAGGAATGTTCACTTATAAGAGCGTTCGATAGCTTAATCCGGGTTAAAATATGCCGGCGAAAATCCCCCCTCGTACTAAAAGTTGCAGAACGCCGATTTCCCTGTGCAGAAGCTTTAATGAATCGATGGAATTTCTGATAATATACATATATGGAGCAGAGTGAACGGTACGTTTAATTTTAAGCGTGTAATTTTGAAATTGAAATATCCACTGTGGCTTCCTATGCTTTATTTGACTTTCCAAGCCTGAGGGGTCGGCACTGGCAGGTTAGGAAAGCCCATTAAAAAATGAAAGAGAATTTGTGGTGGATGCATGTCTTTTTTTAAAGCTTGTTTAAAGCGAGAATTTGTGGTGGATGCATGTCTTTTTTTAAAGCTTGTTTAAAGCTTGTTTTAACCTTAAAGCAAAATGACTCTTTTTCTTGTTAAGTGTATTTGGTTATATTTTTCTTAATTGAAATTTTTGAAATTCTTAAATGGCCCATTAAATGGGGATTTCAAATTCTTAAATGGCCCATTAAATGGGGATTTCAAATTCTTAAATGGCCCATTAAATGGGGATTTCAAAATAGTTGTAGTTATGTGTATCACATGTATCTTTTTTTCTGTCCACGGTGTTTTAAATTTTTAAAGACTAAAGAGGTGTATATATCTTTTTTTTTTTAATTTTAATTTGTAATTTCTTAGAATTTTTAATCATTAAGCTTACTTATAAATTTTTAGTTAGAGGGATTTTTTTAGTGTTATAAATCAAAAAATCTTCCCTAAATATTGTAAGTCAAAAACACTTCTTTGAGAATTGTGTATATTTTATCTAATGTCTTGATTGGAGTTTTTGGTGAAGAATCTATGTCTATAAGTAGTTGGTTTTGTGTTATTGAGTTTGCAGATTAGGAAAAGGGCATATCTATCATATCAAGATTAGTGAAAGCATATTTCTTGAATGTTGTAAGTCTACAACACTTCTTTGAGTGTTGTGGGGTACCTTGTCAAAGACCTCAATCTAGTATTTTGGATGAAAACCCATATCCACTAGTAATTGGTTTTGTGTTCTTTAGTTCTCAAATTGACAAAAGGTGTGTTTATCGCTTTGTGATAAAAAAAAGCCTAATATTTAAAAAATAGTGACTCGTTTTAATATTGCAATAATGGCTTAATGATGTTTATATGGACAAAATGCAATAATGTTTTTAGTTACCCATGGGGAGACCCTCTAACCCTTATATTTTTATTGTGATGGTAAAGGGCATGGGAGAACTATCAAAGTTTTTAAAGCAGTGTTGAGATTTGTGGAATTATACATGCAGTGACTTTAGAATTAGTTTATCATTTACAATTTGTTGATGAGATAGTGCTTATAATTAATTTCTCATTTATAATTTGTTAATGAGATCATGTTTATAGTGAGTTTCTTATTTGCAATTTGTTGATGGAATAGTGCTTATAAGTGAAGTAATCATTGAAGACACAAAATCTCTTAAAAGGGGCATTGACTTGTTTCTTGGGGTTTTATAGGTAAGATGACTAATGAGAAAAAGTTTAGGATATTTTGCTTCAATACCCCATCAATGCTACAAGTTCATATTAATGTGTTGCTTGGTTTTTCAAAATCCTCGTTTTCTTTTAAATATTTGGGAATTTCTTTGGTAACCAATTGTGACAAGATTTATCATAGGAAAATATTATTAACAACCTCGATAATAAATTTAAAGGAAGGACTTTTCACTTCCTATCTTGTGTTAGATTGTTTTACTAGATATATTTTCTTTAAAGAATTTGAAAATATTTTTTTACAGGGAGGTTCACAACTTGATAAAATCTGGCCACCCTATGGGTTGTGGCATGGAAACATATATGTACTCCATAAATTTTGTGAGGCTTGATTTTGCATAAAATAAAAACTAGTTTCACTTTAGCCAGTAAGTTGATATTGCGAGAGGGGGCCTTATGGGGAGTGAAGTTCATGAGGATACCTTGAATTATGAAGGGATGGAGGAAGATCTAGTGGATTACGAGGGTCATGAAGACATAGCTCTCCAAAAGTTGATTTTTGTAATAGGGGGGAAATTGGTTGAGATCTTGAAGGTTCCAAGGCTTGCCATGAAGACACTAAGGGGAAGGAAAACCTAGTTTCTTGGCAATCCTTAAACAACTCAAATTACCAATATGTCGTAAGGAATGACACCAACAAAGGGCAATTATGCGTTGGATGTGATAGAGGCACAAAACAGATATGTATTGATCCAGAATTAAATGATCCAAGGCTAGGGGTCTAAGCTGGAAAGGTGAAGGACATATCCTCTAATCCTATCTTAGAGGATCCTTTACTGTTGATTGCACCAGGTCGACAAAATGACAATGAAAGAGCTTCAACATTGTTTTTGACCAAGAAAAGGTAACTAGAGATCTATCCCCAAAGGAGCATGCGAGCAGAGGAGTAATTCAAGGCAAAAAGAGTCAATCATCCAAAGGAAAGTAAAGAAATACATGCAAAAAAGAACTAAAGTGAAGGACCATGAGGTTCATCCAGTTGTAGAGGAAGATGTTGGAATATAATCAATTGTACTTTGGTTCATAAGGCAATTATAGGAAGATTCATGGGAAAACAAGTAAGTGAAGCTTCATTGTACAAGTGGATGGAGTGGGTATGGAAAGGGTTTATTGGGTATATTCTCGTCATTCATATAATTGTTCATGGTTGTCAATTGGGTTTAGCTCAGGTGGTTGGGAGGAATAATTGGTGTCCTCCCCACTCGAGTTCAATTCCTACAAGTGACATGTTGAGCTCATAATGAGTATATTGTTGTAATGGCTTTAAGCCTTGTTGTTGACCAGCCTTGTGCCCTGAAGATTCTAGGGTTTACCCTGGGTACCATCCTCGAAATGAGGGGAAGTACTCAGGGGTTTTCCTTGGGCTTTGTAACCTGGGAAAAAAATTGTTCATGGTTGGTTGGCATTTTGGTTGGGCGAAGATGTGGATCGAGTTTTGGGAAGGAAATGGTTTGGGGAGCTTCTTTTCTGGGCATAAATAGATGGCTTCCTAGTTTTGATCCAAGGAAGAAATTAATCTATATCAAACCCATTTGGGTAAAGATGTTGGGGTTTCCACTTGAATTATGGAACACCAACATAATGGAAGCAATAGGAGGGAAATTAGGGAGGTTCATAAATGTGGAAGAAAATTTTAGTAATAAGGTCAATAAAAGGGTGGCTAAACTTCTTATGGAAACAGATACCTGAGAGGGGTTACAAGAGGAAATCAAAATCATTCAAGAAGAAAGGATTTATAAGCGAGTTATATGTTATTAGAATACTACATTATAATGCCCAAACTATAGAGAAACTAGGCACCCATGGAGAAATTGTCAAAATTCGAAACAACAAAAGATTTTGGAGGAGGAAAGAGACAATTCGAGTGAGCCAAAAGGAAATAGCGGTCATATTGAGCAAGGATTCGAAAGGATAGAACACTAGGAGGTCGGTAGAGAGAAAAGAGATGACAATTTAATCAGAAAAGGGGGAAGCATCAGATAATAATAAGATAAGACGTAGGGATGTGCAAAAAAGTATGGGTTTGAAAGATGCAAAATGCATTGAAAGGTATAGAAAACAATCCCATTTTCCTTATTTCCATGTCTTCTAATGAACAAAATAAGGAAGCATATGTTTTCTCAATGGGAGAAGCCAATTTAAAGTAAGAGAGTGATTTGGATTGTGCAGGGAATGAAATGAAACACACAGAGAAATATAGTAGAGAGAACAATAATAAAGTGAAAACCCAACTTCTATTAATGAATAAATTAGAAGAATATTGTAGAACACAAACTGGCTAGAATGGTGGTAGTTTATCTCTAAAGAGAGAGAGATGTCGGCTATGCTCATTGACAAAAGTTAATACAAGAGGCTGAATGAATGGCCTTTTAACATAAAGCAAAAAACCTAAAGGTCTAAAACCATAACCCTAGGAGGCAAAGCACCAAAAGGTTTATGGGCCCCAAGGTGGTTAGTTGATACATCAACTTCGCGAGGGTGCAGCTTTTGCATACAATCTATGTTTGGGGCACATAGTAACTCATTGGGAAAGCTCTAACAAAGGAATACAATGTTGTGGCATGGCCTCGATGTATCAAAAAATAATGTAGGCCCCTGGGTTTCCCAGAAAACATCATTTAGGGCCTCAAAATGGCCCTAGAAGTTTAGGACCCAGAAAAACATAACAAAACTACCAAGATGGAGAACCATGTTGAGTCAGTAGAAGAGGTGGGTGGCCATTGATATCTACCTAGATCAATCTTCCCCCCTTAAGAAGCAATGGTCCCCATTGTGTCAAGTTCCTGCAATAGATATCGGGGAAGCTTTTGTTGAATATTAATCTTGGTGAGCCATTTGCCTTGTTGAAGAAGTTGTAATGCTTTGACAACCAGATAGAGTTGTATCTTCTATCGACGGGTGCCCTTCATCATGGTGTCCATGATGATATCTTGGTCAACTTAATGTCCATAAAATACCATAGGTTGGACCAAAAGGTACTGAGGAACCTATTGTCCCTATCTAAATTAATGGTTCGTGGTAGCCCAAAATGAACCGAAACATGCTAAAAAAAGAGCTTAGTAATGGCCTCGACTATTATACTCTTTTTACATGGTGCCAAAATGGCCATCTTAGTGAATAGATCAACAACCAAAAAGACATAATCGTGACCACGTTTAGTGAAGGGAAAATGTAATATCCTCAAATTTTAGAAAAAAAATAAATTCTAAGTTGAATTTAGAAATAAATTCTCGTTTTTTGAAAATTTGGATTTGGAAATAATTTGCCATTTATGGCAAATCCGAATTTGGAATTTTGGATTATGTAATTAATTATTTGATAGTTGTTGGGCAAAGATTTGATCTGCCCAACTATCCTCTTTTATTGGACACATGTATGAGACAAACTTTTAATAAATTAAATGTTGGAAGACAAATGGAACAGTGAGGTTAAAACTAGCTGACCATGACTCCATGAGTGGGGAACATGTTTGAGTTACCTCAGAGCTGATTTTTACAAGTGGCATAAGTTGAATTTGACCACTAGCAGCCCCTGAAAATCAGGGATTTGTAAAGTTGCAAATTTCCCCTAGGAGGGAAAGGAATGGAAAGACCTAGGCACAAGAATATATACAACATATGTGGGAGGCAGGATGTTGCTTAGTATGTTGAGGAATTGAGAATTGTTTGTTGTTATGAGCACTTGTAGTGTGAGGCAAAGCAATTTCTAATATGTTGATGGTGACTATAACTAAGGAGGATAATTTAGTTCGTCCTTATGGACTCAAGGTCAGGCTAGGGGGTGATTAAGACAAGTGATTGTGGTTGTTCTATTCTACAGTTGGGTGGAACGTGGTTGTTCCATTTGTTTCCCAGCATCAACTTTTTCATATATGTATTTCAACTGTGTATTTAAATTGTTGGTACTATGCTAATGTTGTTTTATTATTTATACAATTGTTTCCATATCGTATGTTATTGCATTAGAAACAAAATATGTTTGAAAGAACTGTATAGCCATATTAGTTGATATGGGTTGCCATTGTGTAAAATAGTTGTAGTAGGATGTTATTAACAATGTAGTTTATATATATGAATATAGATATATATAAGCATAAACGAAACTACTTTATATTTGTTGTTGTTATGTCGAGCAAAAGAATAACAATCCTAATACATGTTTTGTCAAATATGAAAGAAATACATTTGATACAACATAGTACAGGTCTTTTGACAAAAACTGATATACATCTTTATTACCATTAATAGATCAAAGATCAAAATGTTACAGTTTGAGTTCCTTAAATACCAGAACTCCCTATCTAGTCGAAACATAAATTCAAAGAACTACATAAATCTGTCCGCAAATACTCACAAGGATTGGTGGATGAAGATGGAACCCGAATACCTTTTGTGGACAGGCCCTACACTTCTCCAAGTGCATGGGTTGTCCTCCCAAACCTGTAACAAAACATATAAAAGAATTAGTAACTTACTAATGTACGAAATGATTAAAGATGCATCAATTAAGAATCCAATATACTTAATTTGGATTTTGATGTTGAAATTGGAGCATCCTCGCTGCCATGTGAAGCCATCAATCCAAGATCCGAGAAGGGGAGTGGGTGCGTTATCCATCTGATGGGTTCCATCGCAAGACAAAGGCACCCATCATCAGTTTATATACATGCGCAATTATTATTAGTAGCATAAGCAGTAAAACATAAGCAAATCTTTCAATTGAGAACAATAATATTAATAACCTGTAGGTTATAAGTTTGATAAAGTAAAAGATCGACAAAGTAAAAGGAATACCAACAAAAACAAGAATTAGAGATATAATAACCAACGAATATTACTTTGGAGAAGAGTAATTAAATTGCTTACAGAGGGTCGAAGTACTGTGAAACAATTATTTAAACAGAGTTACCTTATAACACAGACAAGAGAACGAATTTAGCATTTCCACTAGTATTACTTCAAAGGAAGTGTACAAGAGAAAAACCCATGCGAAGAGCCAAATAATGTTGTAGCAAATTTGTTAATATAAACATATATCAATTTGCTTAATACACAATGAGCTTTTGACAAAAATAGATGATGTCACAGCATGTATGAATTTTAACAAGAATTTAAAGCGAGATACGACTCTAAGTGAGTTTAAACATAAATTACGTAGAGTCTATTTAAATTTGAAATCCCTGCGAGTTCGGCCTCGACATTATCGAGATTTAACCATGCATACAAGTAACAGACCAGGCATGTGATGAATTTGAGAAAGTCGTAAATTTTAAACCAGCAAGTATACCTACTTTCATTGGGCAGATTTGATCAAACAACCAACAACATAGACCACTGTTGAATGGATATGGGATTCTAGCAGCGGCAGAGCAACTATGTTTCTAGACAGAGGCAACCTTTTATAATCAACACATATATCACTACCATTTTCCAATGAACAAGGGTATTTAGCCTCATAAAAAACAGAGTAAATTTTAATTACAGAATGCAAGTTAAGCATGGGTTTGGTCGAACATAAGGATGGAGGTACGAGACTATTCAAAAGTCTTCACCCAAGTCTTCATGTTAGTTATCAAGCCGACAATTATCTTTCCTAACACATCGACGACAAGATGTCATCAACACTGTGGATTTTCCGACTATTTCTGAGCTACCAAAATGTCGGGTTACGCCCTCTACAAAGAACCAAAATGAAACAAATGCTTACAAAGGACTAGGGTTTTCGACCACGGGTAAACGAGGGAGGAACCTAAAGGGTTACGGTTTTGGAAGACCGGTAGCCAGTAAAAATAAATTTTCAGTATCCCGAACCGGATGATAAACTTACCCAAGAGAAACCTCTAATATAGAAGAGCGTTGAAGTGAAATGCATAAGTAAATTTTACCCCATAACCCCAAGCATGGATTTGTGACTGAAAAGAAATCAAGAAATAACCATGTGCAAAGAACCCTTCAACACAGTTTCATTATGATCAAGGGGATCCAATTTTGCTCAAAAAATAAAAGTTCTCATAATTGATTCAAATCAGACGTGTGTGTAGGCCTCGTCGTTACAAACCCAGCGCAACTTGAACGGGCTCAAACAGACATCGTATGAGCAAGATATCGCGTTTTGTTCATTTTACCAAACATGCAAAATTTTGATGACTGTGTAGTTCGTACAGTGTTGATGTGCTAGCTAACTGTACACGCCATATGACCATACAATGACGTGGAAAAGGAGTGGCATGTTGACTGGCCAAGTGTGGCAGACCTGGTTGAATCACATTTTGACACGTGGCATATTTGGACTAATGGTATGGTGCCACGTGGCACCTCCAAGTTGGTTAACGATTGGAAAAATTATATGTGACTCCATAGGAGTCAAACCCACGACCTCCGAGCATGGGGAAGTGACTTGGCAGGGACAGGCTACCAGCCCACCCATATTGTTCCTTGTTAACTATAGTTCAAATGTTTTATTTGAATGTGGAGCGTTGTAAGTTCGACGGAGAATAGGGTCGGGGCTAGGCCCCAGCCCCCTGCGCGTTTCATATAACTATACCATAGATTCACACCTTTACACTTCACGCGGTCTGTCACTTGGGTACAGCCCCCAACGCTATTTCACATGTAACCACTACCATATGCCCACATTGTTAAAAGTTTGGCACGAACCACTCCAGCGTAGCCCCGTTTTAGCGGCCCCCCGATGCATAAAATCAGTTCCATATAACCTCTAGTCTAAATGTTTGGCGTGCGGAGTTGTCGGCCTAGCCCCCGATCATCTATTTTACCATATGACCTACACCTACGCGGAGGGAGCTAGCCGACGGGCGCGCCAAAAGAGTAACTTGTTGGCCACATGGGGCCATACGACCAAATTCTCTGTCGGAGTTTGGGGGCCAACGCATTAACGGTCCTACAATTTCGCTTGTTTTGCAGAACCATTGCGGGTGCTAAGTTTTGGAGCAGAAAACACATAGAGGCCGGGTTACTCCATCAGTAGGTGCGTTTTGGCGAGCACGTACAACAAGCTTAAAAGGGAAAACTTCCAGGAAGTGTAACTTCTTCATTTTTTGGCCAAACCAGGTGCCGAAAAAGCCCAGCTAGGGGTTTTTGGACATTCTGAAGCCATTGAAGCAATCCATTTTTTATCATGAGCACTGTAAGAACACTTTTTAAGCATAATGAAAATGATCCAAGGGAAGTTGGACCAGGAGATGTAGCCCAAGAGAAGGGTGAACTCCTTTATCATTTGTTGTGTTATGTGCTCATTGTTGATGGTTTTTATCAGTCTTATATGTTGCTCATGTTTAAGTAAAACTCACTAAATTTATGTGTTAGTAAACTGATCCTATTACCCAAACACATGCCATTTTACACTTGCAATTTAAAGAGATAAGTCTTCTTCATTTTTAAGATCTATGGGAAACATATTCATTTCCATTTTCAGATCAATTGGTATCAGAGCTTTGGTTTTTGAAGGCTTGATTGTTTGCAAGTTGTTTTTGTTTTTCTGATGCTTACAAGGTTGAAGCTCACAAGAGGAGAAGGTCAACTCATAGAGCCAAGCTCTCAACTATCAAGAAGGAGAACTATCAAATCACCTCAAGTTTCAAGGAGATTTTTACCAAGTATGGCTTATGAGGACAGCCATGGAATTCTTCCTTCAGAGGATGAAACTTTCAAGAAAGCCTTCTTTGATATGGCTAAAATGGTGAAAGTTTTGTTTGAAGAAAGAAATGAAAGATTGAAAGGTGAAAGCTCCAACCCTCCAAAGGGCAATGGAGACAGTGGTGATAAAACTCCAAAGGGAAATGGAGGGAGTGGTGTTTCTCCACCTCCTCCACCTCCATATTCCACCTCTTCCACCATTTCACAACCACCTCCAAATTCTCTAAGAGGACATGGTAAAATTCCTTTACAAACTCCTTTTCTTAAGCTTGATATTAAGTTTGAATTGTCAATGTACAATGGAGAGGTAAATGCTGAGAAATTAGATAATTAGGTTCGTCAAATAGAGGTGTATTGTAGGATACAAAAGATCCAAGATGATGAAAACAAAGTTCAGCTTGCCTCTCTTAGATTGGAAGGTCCATCACTAATTTGGTGGGAAGCCAAAACTCAAGAGGACATGAAGAAACATGGTAAAAGTTTTATCATCTTGGAATGATTTTATTGTTGCAATTAAAAGGCAATTTTATCCATTAGCATACATGTAGAAAGCTATTATGGATTGGAAAAACTTTAGGCAAGCCAAAGTGCAAGATGTGCAAAGTTTCACTCAAGAATTTAGGAGAAGAGCCTTGGTTTTGGGTGTAGGTTTGTATTCACAAGATACTTTGCTCAAATACATTGGAGCTTTACATAGCTACTTGAGGCATGCCATACTTATGTTTAACCCTTCAAATCTAGATGAAGTATGTGTGCAGGCTACTCATTTAGAGGCAAGAGGAAGGAATGAACCTCAAGAGGGCAACAAGAAGTTTTTTAATGGAGACAAGGGAAAGAGGAAGTTTGAAGGAAATGGAAATAAAAATGCTTCAGTCAAGAAAGAGAGGGAGAAACTCTCTTGTAAACATTGTTCAAAGGATGGCCATGATGAAAACCCATTTTGGAACTTCATCTTGAAAAGAGACCCAAAAAGTTCAACAACAAAGAGAAGCCAAACATTGTTGCAACTGTACAACAAGATTTAGGATCATTCGGAAGATGAAACAAAAATCACAGCCATGGGTTTACAAGGTAAGAATTCTATTGCAAGCACTAGTTCTTCAAATTTTGCCATCAATGAAACTCAACATGAAAAAGAAAGGATAGAGCTTTTCCACACAAGGGTGATTTCAAAACATATCAAGATAGATAGTCTTTTTTATACAGGATCACAAGCAAGCCTTATTTCTGAAGACATTGTCAAGAAACTACTCCTCATCCTAAACCATACCCTCTAGGTTGGATATGTGACATTGCCAAATTGCATGTGACAAGAAGGTGTAAACTCAGATTTTCCATCACTGCAAACTATATAGATGAGGTAGAGCTTGATGTTATTCCATTGGATATTTGTGGTAATGTGTTTGGAAGCCCATACTTATATGATACGAGAGCCATTTTCCATCGTCATGAAAACAAGTATCATTTGTTTAAAAATGGTGTTGAGTACATTGTTAGAGCACATACAAAGAAGATGAATTTGTCACTTACAAATGCTGGACAAATGAAAAGACTTGTCAATGCTAGTAAGAACCTTGTACTTTTGATGACTAAACCCAAAGACAATGATGAAGAACAAGTTCTCAAAGGATGTGATATAAAGTTACGATCTGATTTGTATGAGGTTGATAATGAAAACATTGAGATGTTTCAAGAACCAAGGGGATTGCCTCCTAAAAGGGGTGTCCAACAAGAGATTCTATTGCAGCAAGGAGGTCCTCTTACAAACATTGACATGTGCAGGATGTCAGTCAGGGAGAATGTTGAAAACAAAAACAAAGCTCAAGAGTTGCTTGACAAAAGGGTCATCAAACCAAGCACTTCACCATGCAGGTTACCAATTAATTTGGTACCAAATAAATATTGTATGTGGCGTATGTGGGTAGATTTCAGAGCCTTGAACATGACTACATATATGATTGTTGAAGGAGACATATGGAAGAAAGCTTTGAGATCAAAGCAAGCTCCATTGCATGCCTTGACAAATTATGTTTTCCACTTGGTGATAAGGTATAAGAAAGACTTTTATGATAAAGTTGTTGATATGATTACTAGGCCTATTGTTAGTGCTTTAGTAATTTACAAGCATAATCTTATCATGCATGAGAGCTATTTGGAACGATATGCTTTAGATGTTGATGGCAAACATGTTTATGCAACTTTATGTCGTGCTAACCAAGTTGAGGAATTAGATTCCTATGTACATGGTAAACTTTTGTATCTTGGAAAGCTATGTTTTTCACAGGGAGAAAGTGTTAACATGACAAGGGAAGTACACTCTTCTCTTGTTGTTGGCCATTTTGGTATGGGCAAGAAGGTGGCTAGATTGAAAAGCAAGCATCTTAAGTTTTGGGATGAACATCTACATTACTTTCAACATGCTTATAACCAGGCAAAGAAGTTCATTGAACTAGTTCAATTTGTAAAACAAAATGTTCAAGACTAGTTGAGAAAGAGCCAAGCCAAGTACACAACCAGGCATGACAAGTTTCGTATTGGTCTTAAAGGCACCAATCCAAGCAAGGCTGGATGGATTGAGATTGTAAAGGTGGGGGAACTGTACCCTCATCTTTTGTCTAAAAGTCATCTTTTGGAGGTCCAAAAGCTTCCCAATGGGGAGGTGCAATCCAGGGGATCAAATTTTGCTAAAAAAATCAAAGTGCTCAGAATTGATTCAAATTAGACGTGTGCGTAGGCCTTGTCGTTACGAACCCAACGCAACTTGAAAGGGCTCAAACGAACTTCGTATGAGCAATATATCACGTTTTGTTTGTTTTTCCAAACAAGCAAAATTTTGATCACTGTGCAGTCCGTACAATGCTGACGTGGAAGCTGATTGTACAAGTCATACCGTAACGTGGCAAAGGAGTGGGATGTTGATTGGGCAGGTGTGTCAAACATGGTCGAATCACATTTTGACATGTAGCATATTTGGACCAATGGTATGGTGCCACGTGGCCCAGTCGTGGGTTGCCACGTGGCACCTCCAGGTTGGTTGACGGTTGGAAAAATGATATGTGTCTACATAGGAGTCAAACCCGTGACTCCGGGCATGGGGAAGTGACTTGGCAGGGCCGAGCTACCAACCCACCCATATTGTTCTGTGTTAACTATGTTTCAAATGTTTTATTTGAATGTGGAGTGTTGTAAGTTCTACGTAGAATAGGGCCGGGGCTAGGCCCCATCCCCCGACATTTTCCATATAACCATACCATAGATTCACACCATTACACTTCGTGCGATCTGTCACTTAGGTACAACCCCAACGCTATTTCACATGTAACCACAACCATATGCCCACACTGTTAAACTTTTGGAGGGAGGAGTTGTCAGCCTAGCCCTCGCTCACCTATGTTATCATATGACCTACACCTACGCTGAGGGAGCTAGCCGACGGGCGCGCCAAAAGGGTAAGTCGTTGGCCACATGGGGCCATACGACCAAGTTCTCTGCTGGAGTTTGGGGGCCAACGCATTAACGGTCCTACAATTTCACTTGTTTTATTGAACCGTTGTGGGTGTTGGGTTTTGGAGCGAAAAACACACATAGGCCAGGTTAGTCTGTTTGTGGGTGCATTTTGGCAAGCAGATACAACAAGCTTGAAGGGGAAAACTTCGAGGAAGTGTAACTTCTTCATTTTTTGGCCAAACCTGGTGCCGAAAAAGCCCAGCTAGGGGTTTTTGGACGTTTTGAAGCCATTGAAGCAATCCATTCTGTATTTTGAGCACTGTAAGAGCACTTTTTATGCATAATGAAAATGATCCAAGGGAAGTTGGACCAGGATATGTATCCCAAGAGAGGGGTGAACTCCTTTATCATTTGTTGTGTTATGTGTTCATTGTTGATGGTTTTTATCAGTCTGATATGCTGCTCATGTTTAAGTAAAACTCACTAAATTTATGTGTTAGTAAACTGATCGTATTACCCAAATACATGCCATTTTACACTTGCAATTTAAAGAGATAAGTCTTCTTCATTTTTAAGATCTATTGGAAACATATTCATTTCCATTTTTAGATCAGTTGGTATTAGAGCTTTGGTTTTTGAAGGCTTGATTGTTTGCAAGTTGTTTTTGTTTTTATGATGCTTACAAGGTTGAAGCTCGCAAGAGGAGAAGGTCAACTTGTAGAGCCAAGTTCTCAACTGTCAAGAAGGAGAACTATCAAATCACCTCAAGTTTCAAGGATATTTTCACCAAGTATGGGTCATGAGGACAACCATGGAACTCTTCCTTCAGAGGAGGAAACTTTCAAGAAAGCCTTCTTTGATATGGTTGAAATGGTGAAAGTTTTGTTTGAAGAAAGAAATGAAAGATTGAAAGGTGAAAGCTCCAACCCTCCAAAGGGCAATGGAGACAGTGATGATAAAAATCCAAAGGGAAATGGAGGAAATGGTGTTTCTCCACCTCCTTCACCTCCATCTTCCACCTCTTCCACCATTTCACAACCACCTTGAAATTCTCCAAAAGGACATGGTAAAACTCCTTTTCTTAAGCTTGATATTAAGTTTGAATTGCCAATGTACAATGGAGAGGTAAATGCTGAGAAATTAGATAATTGGGTTCATCAAATAGAGGTGTATTGTGGGATACAAAAGATCCAAGATGATGAAAACAAAGTTCAGCTTGCCTCTCTTAGATTGGAAGCTGCAACACTAATTTGGTGGGAAGTGTAACGACCCTGCTTAAATAGGTGTATATGATTATAATTATAATTAATTTAATAATATAACTGTCCTAAAAGATTAGCTAAACAATAATTATTTCTTAAAATAACATTTACTAATTAATTATTATTAATTAGTTATTCATGATTGTCAATGATTAATTTAAGTATTAATTAACTCATTAATTAATAAGATAAAGAAATAAAAAGAGGATAATAAACTATATTGTTAAATTAAGTTGCGTATCCAACAAGGGATAACATATTAACTACATGAGGATAAAATAATAAAGGAGGGATAAGGGGCATTAACGGCGGGAGGATAAGAAGGTAATAGATGGGTTAGGTAGGGAGTAAAGGAGGGGGAAGTCGGTGAAGGAGGGATAAGGAGGGGAAGGAGGTTGACGGGAGGTCATTCTACGGGAGGTTGGGGATGGATTTTGAGAGCTCTGGGATTTGCAGAGAGAAGTGAAATTTTTGGGGTGGGATTGTATCAGTGCACCGGGGTTGCTGGAGGTTTTGGGCACGGGGGCCAGGATATCCATATGATATCTTGGAGCTAGGAAGTTACCTAGTTGGCAGGGAGGAACTAGGTTTTGGGCAGTGTTTTACGGAGCAACAACGGTCAAGAAGGCATTTGGACAACGGAGGGTTATTAGCATCAGGTTCAGGTATTTCAAATTATGCATTGTTTTAATCCCTTATAAAATTTTATTATTATTGATAAATTTGTAGGCGAATGTGCTAAATTATAGAAATTTCTTGAATTTTATGGTTATGTTGTAAATTAAATGGTTGCTTAATTAATTCCAGCCCCTACAGGAAGCCAAAACTCAAGAGGACATGAAGAAACATGGTAAAGTTTTATCATCTTGGAATGATTTTATTGTTGCAATTAAAAGGCAATTTTATCCATTAGCATACATGCAGCAAGCTATTATGGATTGGAAAAACTTTAGGCAAGCCAAAGGGCAAGATGTGGAAAGTTTCACTCAAGAATTTAGGAGAGGAGCCTTGGTTTTGGGTGTAGATTTGTCTTCACAAGATACTTTGCTCAAATACATTGGAGCTTTACATAGCTACTTGACGCATACCATACTTATGTTTAACCCTTTAAATCTAGATGAAGTATGTTTGCAGACTACTCATTTAGAGGCAAGAGGAAGGAATGAACCTCAGAGGGCAACAAGAAGTTTTTTAATGGAGACAAGGGAAAGAGGAAGTTAGAAGGAAATGGAAAGACAAATGCTTCAGTCGAGAGAGAGAGGGAGAAAATCTCTTGTAAACATTGTTCAAAGGATGGCCATGATGAAGACCATTGTTGGAAACTTCATCCTGAAAAGAGACCCAAAAAGTTCAACAACAAAGAGAAGCCAAACATTGTTGCAACTATACAACAAGATTTAGGATCCGATTCAGAAGATGAAACAAAAATCACAACCATGGATTTACAAGGTAAGAATTCTATTGCAAGCACTAGTTCTTCAAATTTTGCCATCAATGAAACTCAACATGAAAAAGAAAGGATGGAGCTTTTCCACATAAGGATGATTTCAAAACATATCAAGATAGATACTCTTTTTGATACGACATCCCAAGTAAACCTTATTTCTGAAGACATTGTCAAGAAACTAGATTTGGAAACTACTCCTCATCCTAAACCATACCCGCTATGTTGGATATGTGACAATGCCAAATTGCATGCGACAAGAAGGTGTAAACTCAAATTTGCCATCACTGCAAACTATATAGATGAGGTAGAGCTTGATGTTATTCCATTGGATATTTGTGGTATTGTGTTTGGAAGCCCATACTTATATGATAAGAGAGCCATTTTCCATTGTCATGAAAACAAGTATCATTTGTTTAAAAATGGTGTTGAGTACATTGTTAGAGCACATACAAAGAAGATGAATTCGTCACTTACAAATGTTGGACAAATGAAAAGACTAGTCAATGCTAGTAAGAACCTTGTACTTTTGATGACTAAACCCAAAGACAATGATGAAGAACAAGTTCTCAAAGGATGTGATACAAAGTTACAATCTGATTTGTATGAGGTTGATAACGAAAATGTTGAGATGTTTCAAGAACCAAGGTGATTGCCTCCTAAAAGGGGTGTCCAACAAGAGATTCTATTGTAGTAAGGAGGTCCTCTTCCAAACATTGACATGTGTAGGATGTCAGTCAAGGAGAATGTTGAAAACAGAAACCAAGCCCAAGAGTTGCTTGACAAAAGGGTCATCAAACCAAGCACTTCGCCATGCAAGTTACCAATTGGTTTGGTACCAAAGAAATATTGTATGTGGCGTATGTGGGTAGATTTCAGAGCCTTGAACAAGACTACATATATGATTGCCGAAGGAAACACATGTAAGAAAGCTTTGGGATCAAAGCAAGCTCCATTGCATGCCTTGACAAGTTATGTTTTCCACTTGGTGATAAGGTATAAGAAAGACTTTTATGATAAAGTTGTTGATATGATTATTAGGCCTATTGTTAGTGCTTTAGTAATTTACAAGCATAATATTATCATGCATGAGAGCTATTTGGAACGATATGCTTTAGATGCCGATGGAAAACATGTTTATGCAACTTTTTGTCCTGCTAACCTAGTTGAGGAATTTGATTCCTATGTAAATGGTAAACTTTTGTATCTGGGCAAGCTATGTTTTTCACAGGGTGAAAGTGTCAACATGACAAGGGAAGTACATTCTTCTCTTGTTGCTGGCCATTTTGGTATGGGCAAGAAGGTGGCTAGATTGAAAAGCAATCATCCTAAGTTTTGGGATGAGCATCTACATTACTTTCAACATGCTTATAACCAGGCAAATAAGTTCATTGAACCAATTCAATTTGTACAACAAAACATTCAAGAATAGTTGAGAAAGAGCCAAGCCAAGTACACAGCCAGGGATGACAAGTTTCGTATTGGTCTCAAAGGCACTAATCCAAGCAAGGCTGGATGGATTGAGATTGTAAAGGTGGGGGAACTGTACCCTCATCTACATATTGACTAAAAGTAGTCTTTTGGAGGTCCAAAAGCTTCTCAATGGGGAGGTGTGATCCAAGGGATCAAATTTTGCTCAAAAAATCAAAGTGCTCATAATTGCTTCAAATCATACGTGTGTAGGCCTCGTCGTTACAAACCCAACGCAACTTGAACGAGCTGAAACAAATGTCGTATGAGCAAGATATCGCATTTTGTTCGTTGTGCCAAACATGCAAAATTTTGATGACTGTGCAATCTGTACAGTGCTGATGTGGGAGTTGAATGTACAGGTCATACGACCGTACAATGACATGGAAAAGCCTCGAAAAGGAGTGGCATGTTGACTGGGCAGGTGTGACAGACATGGTCAAATCATATTTTGACACGTGGCATATTTGGCCTAATGGTATGGTGCCACGTGGCCCAGTCGTGGGCTGCCACGTGGCACCTCCAGGTTGGTTGACAGTTGGAAAAATTATATGTGACTCCATAGGAGTCAAACCCATGACCTCCGGGTATGGGGAAGTGACTTGGCAGGACCGGGATACCATCCCACCCATATTGTTCCATGTTAACTATAGTTCAAATGTTTTATTTGAATGTGGAGTGTTGTAAGTTTGACGAAGAATAGGGTCAGGGCTAAGCCCCAGGCCCCGACGCGTTCCATATAACCATACCATAGATTCAAACCTTTAGACTTTGCGCGGTCCATCACTTAGGTACAACCCCAGACGCTAT
Source organism: Picea engelmannii (assembly GCA_009831015.1). Lineage (NCBI taxonomy): Eukaryota > Viridiplantae > Streptophyta > Pinopsida > Pinales > Pinaceae > Picea > Picea engelmannii. Next base: position 43,827 of record ML791841.1, read on the forward strand.
TTCACATGCAACCACTACCATATACTCACACTGTTAAACGTTTGGCGCAAACCACTCTAGCGTAGCCCCGTTTTGGTAGCCCCCCGGTGCATAGAACCCGTTCCATATAACCTTTGGTCTAAATGTTTGGTGCGCGGAGTTGTCAACCTAGCCCCCTATCACTTATGTTACCATATGACCTACAGCTATGCGGAGGGAGCTAGCTAACAGGCACTCCAAAAGGGTAAGTTGTGGCCACATGGTGCCATACGACCAAGTTCTCTGTCGAAGTTTGGGGGCCAACGCATTAACGGTCCTACAATTTTGCTTGTTTTGCTGAACCATTGCGGGTGTTGGGTTTTGGAGTGGAAAACACACAAAGGCCAGGTTAGTCTAACAGTGGGTGCATTTTGGCGAGCAGGTATAACAAGCTTGAAGGGGAAAGCTTCCAAGATGTGTAACTTCTTCGTTTTTTGGCCAAACCAGGTACTGAAAAATCCCAGCTAGGGGTTTTTAGACGTTCTAAAGCCATTGAAGCCATCCATTTTGTATTATGAGCACTGTAAGAGCACTTTTTAAGCATAATGAAAATTATCCAAGGGAAGCTGGACCAAGAGATGTAGCTCAGAGTGGGGTGAACTCCTTTATCATTTGTTGTGTTATGTGTTCATTGTTGATGGTTTTTATCAGTCTGATATGTTGCTCATGTTTAACTAAAACTCACTAAATTTATGTGTTAGTAAACTGATCTTATTACCCAAACACATGCCTTTTTACACTTGCAATTTAAAGAGATAAGTCTTCTTCATTTTTAAGATCTTTTCGAAGCATATTCATTTCCATTTTCAGATCACATTATAACGGAAAAAGTGACACGAGGAACGCATTGTACAGAGAACCCTTCAACGTTGGTATACTATACTGTAGGGGAAACATAACTTAAAGAACATATTGCGCAGAGCTCATGTCAACATAGTAACACATTGCCTAAGGAAAGCGTAATATAAAGAAAGGCATGGAACATAGAGTTCCCGCAATACAAAGAATGCGTTACAGTAAAACTATTGGGTTAATCAAATTAGATAGAGGAACGTTTTACTTCAAACAAATAACACCATTACATCAAAACAACAATAATGTGAAATGAGATACATAGAAGAAATGCACTTACCGTGCACAAGCCGAGAGCGAGATTGTAAACAGTGGCCACCACACCTGTGGAGAAGTTGTCTAAAAACGCCCTTTGCTATCTTTTTACACAAAGCCAAGAGGAAAACTCGAAACAGTGACCACCATGCCTATGGAAAACCGACCGAATACCCCATGGCTACCATACTACCAAAGAGTCGCATAACCCTACCATCGCAGGAGAAAAACACAAAGTAACAAAATGTATGGAATAACCGTGAAGGGTAATGGCACCTCATGCCTCACGATAGTGGAGGACAATGGAAGGTACGCCACCCTCTCTATGTCATGTGAAGCCATCCTAGGTGGCAAGCATGTAGTGGAGATTCCCTACAAAACGTCAAACCTGGAGATCAAAGGTGGCCTGCCACCATTAATGGCTATGACCCAACTTAAATGCCTAAGTCTAGGTTCGACCATTCGGGTAACCTTCTCTTTAACGCTTCTCGAATTTTGTACATGCCACGAATTTATGTGTGATGCAGACCAATGGTGTAATAACAGGGTCCCGACGATTATCGTTGTGTTTATCATAAGTTTCATTTAACATGGTAAACCACTATGGAACATTAAAAATCCCCTAGCGCGTAGGTTTGGACTTTGTGGGTTAGGACCCTAGGTTCAATTCCATGAACGCTAGTGCTTAAGTTTTGAATTTTATAAAGGGTATCTAGTGTATAGGTATTGAGTTTTATAAAATGCCTTGTTACATATTTTAGAAATATGGTTATGACTTATATGAATGGGTTGCACAAGTTATGCCTATGCTATGGACCTTGACATGCCTATCCATTAATATATTAACGTTACAATGTTAATTCTAATAGTGACGCCTAATAGAAAATGATGTATGGATCTTAAGATCTCTTATAACCTTTTTGACTGAGTAATGTTAATGATACACTTGCCAGGTATATAGTTACTGGTTTAAGATATAATTATTCTTGTGTCACGAACATTTCTCGTGCATAATAGACTTCAGTTTTCCCCATTTAAAATATTTTTAATTTGTGAAATTTGGGGTACATTACATATGGTATCAGAGCTATAGGTTACGATGCTTAGACCTTAGGGAAACACCAAAATTTTATTTTGTTTCCTTGAAAGAAAAGATAACAACCACATTTATTGTTACAAACAAAAAAACAATTTGTCTCTTGTGAAAATGTCAACACATAATGAAGAAGGAGACAGACCTGAAGGGAATCCAAACTAGGAACTTCCTAGAGACCCAGAACATAACAATGAATGGATCTTAGCCACTCAAGTCTTGGAAACGATGTGAAACTAGAATGACAAGGATTTAAAGCAGATAACGAAAAACTGAAGAAAGCACAGGAAGACCGGATGGAAATAAATGAAATGTTGCTACGTAGTATAGTAACGAAGAGGAGTTCAAAAGACAATGAAAAAGAGGAAGAGGTCAACAAAAAGTCCTCTAAGAAATTTGGTCATGAAACATAAAAAGAAGATAGCTCTTCCAAAGACACACACATGACAGAAAACAAAGCATCTACAAGAAGAAAATGAAAACAAGTGGACCACTTGGAAGGTGAATTCAAGAAAATCAAACCTTCCACCTTTGATGGAGAATCAAAGTCTGGTGAGGAGGCTGAAGCATGGTTACTAGATATAAATAAATACTTCCAAATTTATAACTACTTTAGTAATATGAAAGTCAGAATGGCCATTTACAACTTGAAAGGAAAAGCTAGTATCTTGTGGCAAGACCTGAAATTAGCTAAGGGATTGAAAGAAAAATGAATGGAATGGTCAGAATTAAAAAAGTATTTGAAGAAGCAGTACTTATGAGAAAGTTATTAAGAAAGAAAAACTAAGGAATTTTACGAACTGCGACTAGGACAAATGGCCATGGAAGATCTGATAAATAAATTTCTAGACCTGTTCAGGTTTGTACCATACATCAAAGAGGACAAAGTAAAGATACAAAGGTTCATGAGTTGTCTACCATAGTCATGCAAGGACATAATTGAATTTGATAATCCTAAGTCTTTAAATGGAGTGTTTAGAAAGGCTTGGATGTGCTATGATCAGTACAAACAGAGATCTGAAATCCCCAAGGCATGGAAAGACAAGAAACATGATAGAATGAATCAGCGTAAGAAAGGCTTCCAACCAACCCCTTTCTGTAACATGGTGAAAGGTTTCCAAAAGAAGGATTATCATGCTAACACACATAATGCTCAAGGGGGAAATAGACTAGCTAATTTAGGAGTCAAGAAAGTTGGAGATAGTCCCAGAGAACCATTGAAGTGTTGGGAGTGTGGAGAACCCCACCTGAGGAGGAATTTCCCACACTTAAATCTCACAGCAACAACTTTAGTCCATAACCTTCAAGAGGCTTCAACAGTTGGAGACATTGGTAGAAGTGTGCATAAAATCAATGCAGCTCTGGACGACATACATGCAGATCATCAATCCACTATTGTGGAAGTCGAAGGTAAAATTCATTGACACAATGTTTCTATACTAATTGACCCAGGATCTAGTCTAAGTTATATTACTCCAGCCTTAGTTGAATTGAACAAGTTAAAGAAGGTAAAGCATGCTAAGTCCTGGTTAGTACAATTAGCGACAGGGACCAAAAGACAGGTAACATATTTTAATCATGATTATGAACTAAGCATAGATGGTCAAAGTACAAAGTTAAAACTGAACATATTACCTTTGGGGTCTTATGATATAAGCATTGAAATGGACTGGTTAGAGAAACATAAAGTGATATTAAACTATCACGAAAAGTTGTTTGTGTATAAAGATGAAAGTAACATGGTTAGAATAGTACAAGGAATCAAAAAACTAGTTTCAGTTAGGCAAATATCATCGATGCAATTTAAGAAATGTATAAACAAAGGTTGCCAAATTTATGTTGTACAAGTAACCAACCTCATAAGGGAAGAAAGTAAATCAAGTTTAGAGGACTTTACAGTCCTATGTGGGTTAAGGGATGTATTTGTAGATGAAATACCAGAACTACCTCCAAGGAGAGAGATAGATTTCTCTATTGATCTACTACTTGGATCTGCCCCGGTATCCAAGGCACCTTATAGAATGATCCTACCCAAATTAACAAAATTGAAAATTCAATTACAAGAACTACTAGATAAGAAATATATCAGACCAAGTGTTTCACCTTGGGGAGCACTGGTTTTATTCGTTAAGAAGAAAGATGGGACTTTGAGATTGTGTATTCACTATCAACAACTAAATAAAATGACGATTAAGAATAAGTATCCCTTACCCAGAATTAATGATATTTTTGGCCAGGGTGGAGGAGCAAAGATATTCTCTAAGTTAGATTTAAGGTTTGGTTATCACCAAGTCAAAATAAAGGACGAAGATATAAATTAAACAACATTTAGAACACGTTATGGACGCTATAAGTTTGTCGTAATTCTGTCTGGGCTTACTAATGCACCAACAACCTTTATGTGCTTGATGAATAATATATTTAGCCAATATCTAGATAAATTTGTGTTGGTTTTTATCGATGATATTCTAGTTTACTCAAAAACAAAAGAAGAACATGAAGAACATCTGAAAATAGTGTTGCGGACTTTAAGGGAACATAAGTCTCATGCTAAGTTTGATAAGTGGGACTTCTACCAAAGAAAGATACAATACTTAGGACACGTAATATCCAAAGATGGTATTGAAGTTAAGATAAAGCCATTATGGAATGGCATATCCCTAAGGATGTAGTAGACATTAGATCATTTATGGGAATTACCGGTTATTACCAGAGATTTATCGAAGGATTTTCCATAATCGCGTACCCAATTAATCTCTATAGAAAAAGGGAATAAAGTTTAATTGATCACAAAAGTGTAGGACAACTTTGATAAACTAAAAAGATTGTTAACTATAACACCTATCCTTAAGGTAGTGGATCCCGATAAAGATTTTACAGTTTGTGTGGATGCAAGCAAAGAGGGATTAGGAGGTGTGCTAACACAAGATGGACACGCCATCTACTATGAATCATAGGAACTGAAAGAACATGAACGAAATTATGTGACTCATGATTTATAATTAGCAGTCGTAATTCATGCATTGAAAATGTGGCGACATTATTTAATGGGAAGAAAATTTATGTTACTAACTGACAACAATGGTGTAAAGTATTTGTTCAGTCAACCAGATCTCAATGCAAGGCAAGCAAGATGGTTGGCCTTTTTAAGTGAGTTCGATTTTGAGGTATGACACATAAAAGGTAAGGAAAACAAAGTTGCAGATGCACTAAGTCGGAGGACTAGTGGACTCTATGAAGTAAGTATCAACAAAGCAGAAAACGATATCAAATAGAGAATAAAATCTGCAAGCAGTAATGACGAAGATTACATTAAAACAACAACATAATTGCAATGAAATGCAAAAAAACCGGACGGAACAGATCTAAGTATCGATAAAAATGGACTATTAAGGTTCAAGAACCGACTGTATGTACCTAACTTTGTTGATTTAAAGACAACAATTCTTGATGAACTGCACAAAAATCCGTATTATGGTCACCCAAGATACCAAAAAACGATAACAACCTTAAGAAAATTGTTTTATTGGCCTAACATGAAGTATGAAGCAACTGAATATTTGTCTAAATGTTCAGATTGTCAACAGGTAAAGGTTGAACATCAGCATCCAACATGTCTATTACAACCTCTGCCTATACCAGAATGGAAATGGGAGATTATCTCGATGGACTTCATCAGAGGTTTTCTTAAGACTGAAAGGCAAAATGACTCGATTATGGTAGTGATTGATAAACTAAGCAAATCTGCACATTTTATACATGTGCAATCTACTTACAAAGTGATTAATATCACTAAATTTTTTATGAAAGAAATATCTAGATTGCATGGAATTCCTAAGATGGTGATTTCCGATAGAGATGTCAAATTTACATCAAATTTTTGGAAAGAATTGTTTGCAGGTTTGGATATTAACCTGAATTTCAGCACAAGCTTGTGGATGGGAAAACATAACAAACAAACCAGATTATCAAAGACATGTTGCAAATGTACGTAAGAACAAAACCAACTAAGTGGGAGGAGTACCTACACTTAGTTGAGTTAGCTTACAATAACGGTTAAAGACATCAACTAAGATGAGTCCCTTCGAAGTATTATATGGAAAGAGATGCACAACACTGATTAGTTGGGATAATCCAATTGACAAGATTATGGTGGGACCATAAATGCTCCATGAAATGGAGAGAATGGTAAAATGAGTAAAACAAAACTTAAAAGAGGCCCAAGACTGACAGAAAAGATATGCAGATTTAAAAAGAAGACATCAAGAATTTCAAATTGGGGAACATGTATATCTAAAATTCAAGGCGAGAAGGAGCTCTCTAAAGCTGGGAAATTATTCCAAGTTAGCACCAAGGTTTTGTGGCCCCTTTGAGATTTTAACTCGAATCAGACCTGTGGCGTATCAACTAGCACTTCCAGCAAATTCAAAAGTTCATAATGTTTTTCATGTTTCATTACTAAAAATGTATATTCATGATCCTACTCACATCATTGATTGGAACATGGTGCAAGTGGAACTAGAAGGAGAGTTCCAAGCGAAACCTCTGGGCATTTTGGACAAGAAAGAAATAGTACTACGAAATAGAGTCATCGCCCAGGTAAAAGTGCAATGGAAACAATTTAGTCCTAAGGAGGCCACTTGGGAATTGGAGGAAGATATGTTGGAATCTTATCCAATCCTATTTCGAGAGACGAAAGAACATTGAGAACAATGTTGTACTTAAGGGGGAGAGGATGTAATATCCTCAAATTTTAGAAACAAATAAATTATAAGTTGAATTTAGAAATAAATTTCCGTTTTTGGAAAATTCGGATTTGGAAATAATTTGCCATTTATGGCAAATTTGAATTTGGAATTTTGGATTATGTAATTTATTATTTGATGACTGTTGGACAAAGATTTGACTTGCCCAACTGTTCTCTTTTATTGGACACATGTATGAGACAAACTTTTGATACATTAAATGTTGGAAGAAAAATGGAACAACCAGGTTAAAAATAGCTAACGATGACTCCATGTGTGGGGAACATGTTTGAGTTACCTCAGAGCTGATTTTTACAAGTGGCAGAAGTTGAATTTCACCACTAGCATCCCCTAAAAATCAGGGATTTGTAAAGTTGCGAATTTCCCCAAGGAGGGAAAGGAATGGAAAGACAAGAATATATACAACATATTTGGGAGGCAGGACATTGCTTAATATGTTGAGGAATTGAGAATTGTTTGTTGTTATGAGCACTTATAGTGTGAGGCAAAGCAATTTATGATATGTTAATGGTGACTCTAACTGAGGAGGATAATTCAACTCACCCTTATGGACTCAAGGTCAGGCTAGGGGGTGATCAGGACAAGTGATTGTGGTTGTTCTATTCTACGGTTGGGTGGAACATGGCTATTCCATTCATTTCCCCAACACCAACTTTTTCATATATGTATTTCAGCTGTGTATTTAAATTGTTGGTACTATGCTAATGATGTTTTATATTTATACAATTGTTGCCATATCATATGTTATTGCATTAGAAACAAAATCGGTTTGAAAGAATTGTATAGCCATATTAGTTGATATGGGTTTCCACTGTGTAAAATAGTTGTAGTAGGATGTTATTAATAGTAAAGAAGCAGCCTATGTAGAAAAACCCTTTGCGAAACCCTAGTGAAAACCCTGCTCTGTATTCACCGACTCCCTATGCAGACGAAACCTCCACACCCAAGGTAGTTGTGTTGCACCAGGTCGATGCCACTAATCGCACAAGATGAACCCGGAGTGGGGGGCAACCCCCCTCTTATAGGAATGTCACTGCCAACGATAAGGAAGGATTGCAGGCGAAGTGGCCTACCTTTGAGCCACCGCCTCACTTGTGAGATCAACTCTTAGCCAAGGAACATGGGTTCAACAAAGAAATGGAAGTTGAGCCGAGCACGTCTCATCCAAAGGAATCTCATGGATGGGAATGAGGGAAATGCATTCCCCAATCAGAAAAACCACCCATGTACACCATTATCTCAACCAGGCTCGATGAACACACCCAGTTCATGAGGGAGCATGCTCTCATTGGCAAGTTTTTGGGCCTATGGCCTTCCAAAAGAGATCTCATGAGATGGATCAAAGGCTAATGGAACCCCAAGGGAGACTACGAAGTGCAGCTTAGCTCAAAGGGTTTTTTCACGATCATCCTCTACAGTTTGGAAGATAAGGGCGAGATTTTTGATAATGGGCCATACTTCTACAACTCTGTTGGGCTATTCCTTAGGTTATGGATGGACCTTTTCATCCTAGAGAAAGAAGACTTCACAATGACACTGGTATGGATAAGATTATATTCCCTACTGCATGAATTCTGGTTGGAGGAAATCTTCATGGGAATAGGGAACACCGTGGGAAGATATGTGAACTATTTTGAGGCTACAAAGCATAGGAAATACACTTCCTACGCTAGAGTCTGCATCTACATGGACATATAGAAGGCTCTACCAGGCTCAGTAACCCTAGATTATCAGGATGAGGACTATAATAAAACAATGGACTATGAGCATATTCCTTTCGGATGCAGAAAGTGCCATGAGCACAATCACCTCTTCCGTGACTGTCCTTTGAATGTATAGAACCCAAAATCAGGAGAGGGGAAGCAAAAGGAAGGTTATGCTACAATTACAAGCAGGAAAAGACAACCCCCTAGAAAACAAACTCAAGAAAGCACTCAGAAGATCCCTACCAGAAACTCCTTCGATGTTCTCAATCAACTCCCGGAGGAAAAGGAGGTAGGAAATCCACACAAAAAAGACAACCAAGACAAGGAAAAGGGCAAAGCCAAGCATCAAACGAAACCAACCAAAGAAAATCATCAAGAAACAAGCCCATTAGATCAGCAGAATGTGGACAAGCCAGAGGAGGGGGGGGACACTTCAATGCAACTCGATGAACAAGATCTGGCGAATATATATCTAGAAAAACTAGAGGAGGCCTTCAATAGAAAAGAACTGCAAACCATGCCAATGGAACAACTCGGAAAGGTGCATAAAGTTTTGATTGATTCTATCACATGATCCACCTCAAGATTAGGGATCTCCTTAGACCTAGGCACTGAGCTCAAACGTACCTCCCATGAAAGCAAGCGCTGAGGCCACAAATCCACACACCAACTCATTAAGGAGGTAGGGAACTACATGCTCAACTCAGGGCAGATCTAGAGACTCACAGAAGGGTATCTCTATCCACCTCATAACTCATCATGATGAATATCATAACATGGAATATAAGAGGGATTAATGGAAGATCCAAGCAAAGAACTCTTCGAGATAACATTCTTGTCAAGAATCCAGACATTCTCCTTTTACAAGAAACAAAATGTGATGGGGAGGAAGTGGAGGACATATTATGGCGCTGCTGGAGGACCTGCAACTCTACTCATACAGATTCAATGGGGTTGCGGGGGGTCTATCAATATTGTGAAACCCAGCTACAATGATCACAGAGTAACCCTTTTCTACAATGGCCACGCTTACGACTCACTTCAAAGTGATAGGGTATAACAAAGAAGGGATGCTTACAATGCTTACGAGCCCCAAAATGCTCAAGACAAAGAGTTGTTCATGGAAAGAATATCCACCATAAAGATGTTGTTGGGATCATAGAATTGGTTGATTGGTGGTGACTTCAACATCATCGTCATGCTGGAGGAAAAGATAGGAGGGACTGGGTGGCTAGACCAAGACAGTGGCAAGTTCTGAACCCTCATCAATCAACTCAATTTAATAGATATAGAAACTAGAAATGGTATCTTCACCTGGTCCAACCGCAGATCTGGGCATCAACATGTGGCAAGTAGATTGATCGTTTCCTCTTCTCAAAATCACTTATGTTGGAGGATTCGATCATTGAAGCCAACATTCTCCCAAAAGTTGGCTCGGATCACTTGCCAGTCTCGCTTTGTCTCAACACTAGGGCCACACCCAAGCTCAAACCTTTCAGATTCGAGAAGTTTTGGCTCACTCACCCAGACTTTCAAAATATTTCAAAATCATGGTGGGAGCAAGCTAAAATAGATCATGGCAAATGCATGTACAAATTTCAGCAAAGGTTAAAAAAATTCAAGGCACGACTAAAGAGCTGGAACAAGAACGTATTTAGTAACATTTTACAAAGGAAGCATGAAATTGAACAACGCCCAGAAACAATGCAAAAGATATTTATCACTAGATAAATAATGGCAACCTTAATGATGGAGGAAGAGCAGCTTCGAGCAGAACTGGAAGAGAGGCAGAAATAAGAAGAAATACTCTGGAGGCAGAAATCCAGAGTACAATGGCTTAAGGAAGGCGAAAAGAACACCAAGTTCTTCCATAGATCCATGGTGCACAGAAGATACATAAACATAATCACTCAACTAGAAGACAACTAGGGAAACCCCATCTGGGATCATGCAAGCATAACAAAGGAATTGAAAAACTACTATAAAGATATTCTAACGGAACCCATCAAAGACAAAATGCTCGCTATTCACAAGATCACAAGGCACATCCCCTCCTTGGTCACATAAGAAAAAAATGAAGCACTGACCAGGACAATCATACAAGAGGAAGTGGATCAAGCAGTCAAAGAGATGCCCCCAAGTAAAGCTCCTAGGCTAGACGACTTCTCGACAAACTTCTTCCACTATTGGTGGCCATTGATCAACGAAGAATTCTGGCAAGTAGTTGAGGAATCCATAACTTTGGGGCAAGTTCTCTCGGCCTTCAACACCACCTTCCTCACTCTCATTCCAGAGGAAGAAAGGGTCACATATCCTAATAAATTTCATCCAATAACACTATGCAATGTCATCTACAAAATCATCACTAAAGTCATTACCCTGCAACTCAAACCGATGTTTCCATACATCATCTCCAAAGAGCAAGTTGGATATGTGGAGGGAAGGAAAATCATGAATAGTGTCATCCTAACACACAAGGTCATTCACTCGTTGAAATCAGCAAGAACCCCAGGTATGCTCATCAAGTTCGACCTCTCCAAAGCTTTTGATAGAATAAGTTGGCAATACATGAGCTCCCTCCTCGAAGCCTTTGGCTTTGATAATCTTTGGCTAGCCCGGATCATGCAACTCACTTCCTCAGCGTTCTTCTCCATCCTCGTCAATGGAGTGCCCTCCAAACCCTTTTCTCCCTCCCGAGGCATTCGACAAGGGGATCCCCTCTCCCCCTTCATTTTTGTCATAATGGAGGAAGGTCTGGGGCACTACATCAAAGCCTTGGTTGAGGATAGCTCTCTCAAAGGCCTACCTCTCCACAACCTGCATCTAGCCCCCTCCCACGGTCAATTTGTCGATGACACCCTTCTGATGAATACCCCAACTACCCCGGAGGCTAATAAGCTCAAGACAATCCTCACCGACTTTGTCGAAGCTTCATGAACTTCCTTAAACCTCGACAAGTCGCAACTCTACTTCTTCAATACCCTAGTGGCAATTCAAAACCACATCTCCTGGCTTCTGGGCATCCCCAAGAGCTCCCTTCCATCCAATTATTTAGGTGTTCCCCTCATGGGAGCGGATACACGTAACATCTTCTGGGACAACCTATTGTTTTCCATCTCCAATAGGCTCAATAATTGGACCTTTAGATCACTCAATCTTGCAGCCTACCTGGTTCTTCTAAAGTATTTTCTCCAAGCCCTGCCAATTTACCTCTTCACCGCTCTAACAACCCCCCAGTCTGTCATCAAAGCTATCAAAAACCTTTAGCGTAGCTTCCTATGGCATGGACACTATCCGAACAAAAAATGGGCACTGGTGGGATGGGATAAAATCTGCAGGCCCAAAACCTTCGGGGGATTGGGCCTCATAGATCCAGGGAAACTCAAACGAGTAATGGGGGAAAAACTTTGTTGGCGTTGGCTCAAGCACCCCACAAAACTCTGGGAAAGAATCTGGAAAAGGAAATACGCGCCCGACACCAGAGAAGAGCTTCTAATCAGATTCATTGATCAGATTCATGGATCAAATATTTGGAACACAACTTGGAACAATAGATCACTCATACAGAAGCATGCTTTCTGGGAGATTAGGAATGGAGAACACTCCCTGTTCTAGCAAGACTCTTGGAAACAACAACCGCCCCTAACATCCATAGAAGACCTCAACCCCCCTTATCAACAAATGCAATCAAGGGATTCCCTACACGTAAAGGACCTATGGAAGGAAAACGCTCCACAACACCCCTGGCGCAAATGGAAAACTGAACCCCATGAATTACACCTTCATGTGGAAATTGACCTGGAAACCTAGAGGGACTGTTCAAATTAGCAGAAAATCCACATCAGGAAAGGACTAGACATCCTAAGATGAGGCCATTCCCCAACAGGTAACTTCTCAGTCAAAGAAGCATACCATCTCCAGGAAAACCATCAAGGGAAACCGAAGTAGAACATATGGAGCAAAATCTGGAATCCAAATTTCTGGCCGAAAGTCTCGATTTTCCTCTGGCTAATTGCCCAAAACTGCATACTCACTTGAGACAACCTTCAAAAACGAGGGTTTGTAGGCCCTTCAATCTGTCCCCTTTGTCAACAATAGGAAGAGACAATGGAGCACTTACTAAACCATTGTAACCACAGTGAGGCCATCTGGGATATGGAAGCATAACTAATGCATCGCTCCAACAAAAATCGGGCCAACATCATAAGCACCATGGAAAATTGGAATTCAATCTCCTACCAAAATCCAATTCTTGACCACATCTGGCAGCTAATACTAGGCTTCACAGTTTGGCAAATTTGGAGAGAATGAAATAAACAAATTTTTCGCTCCATTTCCTCGCCCCCTCACTCAGCCTGGGCAAGGATCCTAAACTTGATTTGGGAAATGATCAGAGTTGAGCACTGGACCCAGAAGGACCTCAAATGCAATCTGGGGAATGTCACATCCTCTAGGCCTGGCAACTAAATCTCATCGATGATTCAAGAAAGAAGGATACTCACAATACTAAGATCAGTCACAGTCCAAGCACTCGGTCCCCTCCTCCCCCAGGTTTTGTTAAACTAAAATTTGATGGTGCTTCAAAGGGTAATCTGAGACCGATGAGTTTTGGAGCGATTCTAAGAGACTGGGAGGGGAAATTTTTTCACTACATAGTAGGATATTTGGGACTCAATATAAACAATGTTGCAGAATTCTGGAGCCTACTCAGGGGGGTCAAGTTAACAATTGATCACAACATCTTCCAGCTCATAGTGGAAGGGGATTCCTAGATCATCACCAAAATCATCACCAAAATCATCCATGGTTCACACCCCTAAGATATCTCACCCAACTGGACATTACTAGGACTGTTGAAAGACTTCAAGTCCCTCCTACAGCCCCATCTCATTCTGATCCCCTCCCACGTGAAAATAGATGTTAACAAAATTGCAGACTGTTTGGTCAACAAGGTAGTGGACTCAAAAGAAAAGTTAATCCAATGGAACACTCAAACCTCTCAACCGACCATGCTACTAGGCTTTTGTTTGGATCTCTCTAGAAGAGATTATCCCGCCTCGGATGGGGTGCTACATAGGATAAGGAGGCCACACAACCCTCCCGTGAACTCATCCATAAATATGGCCGGCTGTCATCCCTCACACTAGTCTTGAATGGAGGGCGACCATCAAAGCTTGCAGAGGATGGGAGGACATCTCCCTCGTGTCAGTTTATTGGAGGTCTTGTTGATTAATGGTAGGATCCGGGTGCTGAGTACGGGTGGTTGCATTGTAGTCATGTCCATCCCTAGGTTATCTATCCAGCTTAGCCATGGTTTGCAACACTTCGCCTCTACGCTCTGTCACTTCGCTTTGTCCTAGAATTGTGTTTTGGCACAATTGGTTCCCTAGATTTTAGTCCAGTTGGTTCTTCATCCCCCAGGATCCACCATACCGAGAGAGAGAGAGGAAAGCCTAGGCGAGGCCCTGCCTGGTACAATCATGCAGCCAGGTAGAGACACCTGCATAATCTGGAGCGAGATTTGTCAATTGCTCAGACTCAATGAACTGCGCGGCCTCATACTCCTCCAATGGCCTACGTGGAGGAGGAATTCCCGGAGGAACCAATCCATGTTCCACCATAATACCTCCTCTACACGGTCCCAGATGACTACTTGCGCCCCAACACCAGTAAGGCAGATACAAGTATAGAGGCAGCCATGGAAGGCGCCACCTCCATTGTTTAGGAGGAATTTCCGGAGGAATTCCTCCACATGGCCCCAGATACGTACATTCACCCCAGCACCAGCGAGGCAGTTATAGGAGCAACAATGACTATGGAGGGAGCCACTTGCTCTATGTAGGAGGAATTCCCCATCTCGGTGGCTCCACCATTGAACACAGTTAAGGATTGCGACCAGGCTCCCCCCAACCTCTTCAACCCGGAGCAACTGGAGCTTATTTTCGACATCAAAAGTTATATGGCGGACCAACTTCATCGAGACATCCTCATCAACAACTGCATTGACATGTTGTTCAATGCCTTTTCGAACGCACTTGCCAAGCAAAGGTGCCTGACCTGCACGCAACCCTTCGTGCTCCAGCCTAGTGATGACATCCTTCACAACAGAGCTTTAGATGACATGTTCCATGATTCTCAAAGCCCTGCTAATGTCTAGATTTACATAGTTCTCTAAGCTCCACCAGGACGGTGATGGTGATTTTTTCTTGTCAACTTGGTCTGATACTCTGCTCATTTCTTGCCTAGTTTTAGTTTTTCAGAGGTTATTAGTTTGTTTAGCTTACACAGACAACTCTGTTAGCACTATCATTTGTCACCTGCTCTGGTTTCCAATTGGTAGGGCAAGTGGCAGATGCCCTTTTTTGGCTGAAAGCGTAATAGGCGGCCAGCTGTTTTGGTTTCCACTAGTTTGGAGAAACAGGTGGCAGGCTAGTGACATGTATTAATTTTGTACAATGACAACTCATTAATAGGAATTACCTCTTTTTATTTACAAAAAAAACAATGTAGTTTATATATATGAATATAGATATATATAAGCATAAATGAAACTACTCTATATTTGTTGTTGTTATGTCAAGCAAAATAATAACAGTGCTAATACAGGTTTTGTCAAATATGAAAGAAATACATTTGATACAATAGAGTACATGTATTTTGACAAAAAATGATATACATCTTTATTACCATCAATATATCAAAGATCAAAATGTTACAATTTGAGTTCCTTAAATACCAGAAATCCCTATCTAGTCGAAGCATAAATTCAAAGAACTACATAAATCTGTCCGCGAATACTCGCAAGGACTGGTGGATGAATATGGAACCCAAATACCTTTTGTGGACAAGCCGCACACTTCTCCAAGTGCATGGGTTGTCCTCCCAAACCTGTAACAAAACATATAAAAGAATTAGTAACTTACTAATGTACAAAATGATTAAAGATGCATCAATTAAGAATCCAATATACTTAACTTGGATTTCGATGTCGAAATTGGAGCATCCTCGCTGCCATGTGAAGCCATCAATCCAAGACCCGAGAAGGGGAGTGGGTGCGTTATCCATCTAATGGGTTCCCTCACAAGACAAAGGGACCCATCATCAGTTTATATACATGAGCAATTATTATTACTAGCATAAGCAGTAAAACATAAGGCAATCTTTCAATTGAGAACATTAATCTTGATAACATGTAGGTTATAAGTTTGATAAAGTTAAAGATTGACAAAGTAAAAGTGATACCAATAGAAACGAGAATTAGAGATATAATAACCAATGAATATTACTTTGTAGAAGAGTAATTAAACTCCTTATAGAGGGTCGAAGTACTGTGAAACAATTATTTAAACAGAGTTACCTTATAACACAGACAAGAGAACGAATTTAACACTTCCACAAGTATTATTTCAAAGGAAGTATACAAGAGAAAAACCCATGCGAAGAGCCAAAGAATATTGTAGCGAATTTGTTAATATAAACATAGATCAATTTGCTTAACACACAATGAGCTTTTGACAAAAATTAACAATGTCACAACATGTATGAATTTTAACAAGAATTTAGATGAGATACGACTCTAAGTGAGTCTAAACATAAATACGTAGAACCTATTTAAATTTGAAATCCCTGCGAGTTCGGCCTCGGCCTTATCGAGATTTAACCATGCATACAAGTAACAAACCAGGCTGATGATGAATTCGTGAAAGTCGTAAATTTTAAAGCAACAAGTATACCTACTTTCACAGGGTGGATTTGATCAAACAATCATAAACATAGACCACTGTCGAATGGATATGGGATTCTAGTAGCGACAGAGCAACTCTGTTTCTCGACAGAGGCAACCTTTTATAATCGACACATATATTTTTATTTGAAGAGTATCTTTGCCATTTTCCAACGAACAAGGGTATTTTGCCTCATAAAATACAGAGTTACAAAATGCAAGTTAAGCATGGATTTGGTCGAACAAAAGGATGGAGGTACGGGACTATTCGACTAAGTCTTCACCCAAGTCTTCCCGTTAGTTATCAAACCGACAATTATCTTTCCTAACACGGTAAGCTACCAAAACGCAAGGTTACACCCTCTACATAGACTCAAAACCAAACAAATGCTTACAAAAAACTAGGGTTTATGACCACGAGCAAACGAGGGAGGAACTCGAAGGGTTACGGTTTTGGAAGACCGGTAGCCAGTAAAAAGAAATTCTCAATATCCCGAACTGGATGATGAACTTACCCAAGAGAAACCACTAATACAGAAGATCACTGAAGTGAAATGCATAAGTAAATTTTACCCCACAACCCCAAGCATGGATTTGCGACTGAAAAGAAATCAAGAAATAACCATGTACAAAGAACCCTTCAACACAATTTCATTATAACAGAAAAAGGGACATGAAGAACACATTGTACATAGAACCCTTCAACGTTGGTATATTATACTGTAGGGGAAACATAACTTAAAGAACGTATTGCACAAACCTCATGTCAACACAGTAACACATTGCCTAATGAAAGAGTAATATAAATAAAGGCATGGAACAAAGAGTTCCCATAATACAAAGAACGCGTTACAGTAAAACTATTGGGCTAATCAAATTAGATAGAGGAGCGTTTTACTTCAAACAAATAACACCATTGCATCAAAACGATGATAATGTAAAATGAGATTGTTATAGCAATATTTGCCTCACCCCATGGAGTCTTGCACATAAGGCCTTTTCCATTTCCCTATGCAGACTTGTCATCCCTTTTTGCAAATCCCAGAGCTAAAAATACATTTTTTCCACATATACGCACCTTGCCTACTATACAACATGCGTATATGCAGGTTGCACCACTACAGCCCGCGTACATCGAGAAATGTGCCCAAAATTGAAAAATGGTGTCGGGTTTCTGTGTCACGACAAGAGATCAATGATCCTTGGCCTTCCATATACTGGAAATGTTCCGACTCGGCCCTTCAGTTCCACTTGAAGGCTATAAATGGGCCAATTCCGAGCCATGGAAAAGAGGAGAAATAATTCAACTTTGAGAGAAAAGTTACTCTGGAGGAATTATTCACTTCACATTGAGTCTACATCCCTTTATCCTTTAGTCTGAACACAATGTTCAAACCCCAAGCTCTTCCCTTATTGGTTGAGAACTTCATTGTCTCTCTTCTATGAGCTTGCCTTTGGTGGAGGCCCAACTGGAAGGAACTTAGTTTCTCAATTTTGAATTGTATCGACATAGAAGTCTGTAACTTATTCACTTCTGTTGTTTATATCTTAATAGAAATACTCTTTTCTCGTCCAATTGATATCTTGCAAATATTTGAATTATTGTTCCATGGGCGTATTTATTATGAATGTTAATGGATTATGTTGTTGAATGTGCTAACATCATATATTATCACCATATGCTTGCATTGCTTGGTTGTTGAGGACTAGTTGCAGGTGTATTGCTTTGGGTCAAATGCTCAATGGTGGACTACATCGAACGTTTGGATGCAGTAGGCCTTTTATATTGTCTTGCTAGCATATTTGTTTATATAGCATACTTGAGAATAGAGTTGATTTCTGCAGTCATTTTTGTCTATTGTGGTTTACCCCTAGCCATAGAGAGATTTTCCTCGTAATAGAGATACACAAAGGAAATGCACTTACCGTGCACAAGCTGAGAGAAATATTGTAAATAGTGACTACCACACCTGTGGAGAAGTCAGCTAAACACGCCCTTTACTATCTTTCTACACAGAGTCGAGAGGAAAACTCGAAATAGTGATCACCATGCCTATGGAAAACTGACTGAATACCCCATGGCTACCATACTACCACAGAGTCGCATAACCCTACCATCGCGGGAGCAAAACACAGAGTAACAAAATGTATGGAATAATCATGAAGGGTAATGGCACCTTATGCCTCATGATAGTGGAGGAGAATGGAAGGTATGCCACCCTCTCTATGCCATGTGAAGCCAACCTAGGTGGAAAGCTTGTAGTGGAGCTTCCCTGCAAAATGTCAGAGCTGGAGATCAAATGTGGCATGCCACCATTAATGGCTACGACTCAACTTAAATGCCTAAGGCTAGGTTCGACCGTCTGGGTAACCTTCTCTTTAATGCTTTTCACATTCACTTGAGGGATCACATAGATGGCCCATATAGTAGAAGAGCACATCTTGGAGGTGGAAGTCTAAGACTTGTTTGTCTACACTCATAATCTGATAAGCAACAACAAAGTTAGAGTCATTGGTGTATCATTGTGCCCACTCGGAGCTCTCGTGCCCACATGAGTTAAGAACTATGCTTAGCACCACAACCGGGGGTCGACTGAGTGTAACACCCCTGTTTTCTCCCAGTCTGTAAATATAATATTATAATGACCAAAAATTTAGATAGGCATGTTATGTGACCATTGCAAGACAATTGACATTTGATTAATTTTGTAATGTGCACATTCGGTTATTAATGCAACAAGGAAATGTTGAGAAACTGTTGAAAGGGTTTCCTTCATGGGTTATGATGTCATGAGAGGAAATGGTGAAAGAGGGAGGCCCTCACTGGTTGAAGTGACCCTGCCAAGAATTAAAGGGAGCGCAAACCTTGAACCATTCTCTGCCTAGAATTTTTATTACCAGTCAAGCTGGTGGTTGGGGAGTCTCCTTGAAAATCAATGAGAGGGACGGGAAAAGCCCCATTGGGAAGCTTCCGATGCCACCCCGAGGTCTGGGAAAAGACACATGATAAGGAGGGATAGAGGACAAAAAAATGGAAAAAGCATAGACAAACAGAGGGGCGAGAAAGGAAAACCTGAATATTGGAGCGGAAAGAAAGGGAACTCTTTGATTCAAGGAAAAGAGAAGTGCAAAAGTGATAGATACTTCCCAAAAACTTGTTGAAAAACTAGTTATCCTCTCGTGGCATTGTATCTTGGCTCAGGGATGACTGGTTGTAGTAGTGAATTGTGCAACTTTGCCTATGGTTGGGTAGAGAGCGACACACCCTTCAATAGTTTCCAACATCTCCCAAATTATAGATAAGTAATTTAGTTATCTTTGTGCATTGAATTGGGTATGTGTATAGTTGAATGCTTTGCATGGTGAATTTTGGACATGAGTATGTTATTGTGAATTTATTGTGTATTTCTAGAGACAATCTCCTATTTGAATGAAATATCTCTTCTTGGAAAGTCAGATGTCCTTGAATACAAATAGCCTATGTCTTAGTAAAACAACTGTGAGTATTTGCCTGTAATAATCTTGTATAACGGGTTAATATGGAAGGGTACAAGTTTACAATAGTCGTTGAGTATGTAAATAACTCAAATCCATGTTATGTTTAAGTTGAAGGATGAACCCGTGACCCTGCTTATTGTACATGCTTTGGTGACCTTCTCTATTTATGAAAATGTATGCATTGGGGCAACGCAGTGTTAGGATCCCCGAAGTAAATAAATCTTTCGAGATAAGATGTAACAAAGGCATCCTACATAAGAAATGGTGCGCTTGGGCCAAGGTGAGAGCTTTGGAAATCTCATTAAGTTTCAAGAAGGACTCAAAGAAGCCTTCATGAATTTCACTAAGTCCTTAACCAGATTGATAAGTTAGAGGAAAACTATTGTTTTGATTCAGAGGATCATGGTCGTCGATTGGGCACGACGATTAGATCTGGACCCTTGGTTGGGGTAGGGGAAAGATTAAATCTCGGTCGATGATCTGGAGAGATAACTAATCCTATTCATCCATCACATGACACTATTTAGAGTAAATTGAAGTCTCAGAGGGGATGCACTCCGAAGGAAAATTTGGACCGTTAATCAGAACCAAAGTAAGATCTGACCCTAGTTGTCCATCGCATGGCACTATCCGGAGTCAGCTGCAGTCCTGGAGGAAATGAATTCTGAAGGGAGGGCTCCAAAGGTAGATCTGGACAGTTGATCTGCCATGAACGGAGGAACTCCAAAAGGAGATCTGGATTGTTGATCTGTTGTGGTTGGAGGAATTTTAAAAAGAGATCTAGACCATTGATATCCTACCAAAGGCTTAAGAGGGTGACATGGATGGTGCCACATGTCAAGTAAAGATCGTGCCACGTATTAAGCAAGGATTGAGCCACGTGTCATGATGAATTGACACCTACAGGTGAGAATTTTTGTGAAGATGAATGACACGTGTCATGTGGCAATGATGTCACGTGTCCAACAAAGATTGTGCCATGTGTCAGGTGGAAAACCTTTCAAGAGTTGACCTTTTCAGAGTTGACTTTGAAGGGTTCAGAGTACAACTCTGAAGAGCTCGGAGTAGGACTCTGAAGAGATAATCCAGACCATTGATCGGTGAATGGTGAGATGCGATGATGGTCGTTGATATGTCGTAGATTCCACTTAAGCTATGAGAAGATATCGAGATGACTTGATGATGTGGCCTACCAAATCGGTATTCCATGTGTCCAAGGTGGTGGTAGGTGTCACCTAGGGTTTGGATGATGGGACGAGGCTGGGTCCCATTGGGCAAAGAGGTCCTTTGGATCTCCATTTTCAATTATGGTCATTGGATTTGTCAAGGTTCATCCTCGGGAAATATGGGTCGTAGATCTTTGATGTATCGTTGTTGGAGGTAGAAGGTGGGTGAACTGAGAGAAGGTACGAACGTCGATGACATGATGAGATCTGTCAATTTGTCGTTGTGCGAGGGGATCTTTATCGCTGGTTTCCATGAGACTTGTTCAAATGAAAAGTGAGGATGATGACATCATGAATGACATGGCATGTCAGTAAGACAACCAAAGTGTCCCTAGGATGACATGTGTCAGTTGTTGGTTGGTTGATGAGAGTTTGAAGAAGAAACACAGTGGTAACCGTTGATCTCATTGGAGATTTGATGAAGAGATTTGGATCGTTGGATCCATATGCTTCATCATCTGAAATGGGGGAGATTGGTAAGGTCACATTTGATCAAGAAGTGTCGACAATGACAGATCTATTGTTGAGGACGATGGGAGTCGGGGCTAATAACAATTGTTGATCGGCGGAGGTACAAGGTGAAACCTCCACTGTAGAACTTGTGGGTTACATCCACACATCATGTAAACCTTGGGAGCTGGGCATTAACCTTCATGCCAATTGTTATCGCTGACGTGCTCTGAACCATAGAGATCAAGAGATGAGAGTCGTAGGATTTGGTTAAGGTGCTCTTTGGTGTAAGTCAAAGACACTTCTTTGAGAATTGTGGATATTTTTTCTAATGTCTTGATTGGAGTTTTTGGTGAAGAATTTATGTCTATAAGTAGATGGTTTTGAGTTATTGAGTTCACAGATTAGGGAAAGGGCATATCTATCATATCATGATATGTGAAAGCATCTTTCTTGAATGTTGTAAGTCTACAACACTTCTTTAAGTGTTGTGGGGTACCTTGTCAAATACCCCAATCTAGCATTTTGGTTGAAAACTCATATCCACTAATAATTGGTTTTGTGTTCTTTAATTCTCAAATTGAAAAAAAGGTGTGCTTATCACTTTATGATAAAAAGAAGCCTAATATTAAAAAAATAATGGCTCATTTTACTATCACAATAATGGCGCAATGATGTCTTTATTGACAAAATGCAATGATGTTTTTAGCGAACCATGGGGAGACCCTCTACCCCTTATACTTTCATTGTGATGGTCAAGGGCATGGGAGAACTATCAAAGCTTTCAAATCAAGTGTTGAGATTCATGGAATTATACATGTAGTGACTTTAGAATTAGTTTATAATTTACAATTTGTTGACTCATACATATAGTACACATAGATTTACGCTGGAAACCCTTAATTGGGAGAAAAGCAGTCTTCCTTGGGGGGAGGGATCATCACAATCCAACGCACCCCCCCTCTTCCACATGAAAAGAATATAACACATACCTAACAAATAGGGCTTATAATTAATTTCTAATTTACAATTTGTTAATGGGATAGTGCTTATAAGTGAAGTAAACGTTGAAGATGAAAACTCTCTTAAAATGGATCTTGACTTGTTTCTTGAGGTTTTATAGGTAAGATGACAAGCAAGAGAAAGTTTAGGGTTATTGCTTCAATACTCCATCAATGAGACAAGTCCATATTAATGTGTTGCTTGATTTTTCGAAATCCTCACTTCCTTTTAAATATTTGGGTATTCCTTTAGTAACCAATTGTGACAAGATTCATCATAGTAAAATATTATTAACAACCTCAATAATAAATTTAAAGGAAGGACTTTTCACTTCCTATATTGTGTTAGATTTTTTTACTAGAGATCTTTTCTTTAAAGAATTTGAAAATATTTTTTTACGAGGAGATTCATAGCTTGATAAAAAGTGGCCAACCCATGGCATGGAAACATAAATGTACTCCATAAATTTTGTGAGGCTTGATTTGGCATAAAATAAAAACTAGTTTCACTGTAGCAAGTAAGTTGATATGGAGAGAGGTAGCCTTGTGGGGACTGAAGTTCATGAGGAAACCTTGAATTATGAAGGGATGGAGGAAGATCTAGTGGATTATGAGGGGGGAAGATATAGCTCTCCGAAAGTTGATTTTTCCAATAGGGGAAAAATTGGTTGAGATCTAGAAGGTTATGAGGCGTACCGTGAAAACACTAAGGGGAAGGAAAACCTAGTTTCTTGGAAATCCATAAACAACTCAAGGTACCAATATGTCGTAAGGAATGACAACAACAAAGGGAAATTATGTGTTGGATGTGATAGAGGTACAAATCAAATACGCAATGATCCAGAATTAAATGATCCAAGATGAGGGGTCTAAGTTGGAAAGATGAAGGACATATCCTCTAATCTTATCCTAGAGGACCCTTTATTGTTGATTGCACCAGGTCGACAAAATGACAATGGAAGAGCTTCAACATTGTTTTTTTACCAAGAAAAGGTAACCATGGATATATTCCCATAAGAGCATGCAAGTGAAGGAGTAATTCAAGGCAAAAAAGAGCTAATGATCCAGACGAAAGTAAAGTAACACATGCAAAAAAGGATTAAAGTGAAGGGCCATAAGGTTCATCTAGTTGTAGGAGAAGATGTCGAAATATAATCAATTGTGCTTTGGTTCGTAAGGCAATTATAGGAAGATTCATAGGCAAAAAAGTAAGAAAAGTTCATTGTACAAGCGGACGGTGTAGGAATGAAAAGGGTTTATTAGGTATATTATCATCCTTCATATAATTGTTCATGGTTGTCAATTATGTTTAGCTCAGGTGGTTGGGATGAATGATTGTTATCTTCCCTGTTAGAACACTATTGAAATTTTCAAATAAAAATCAATTTTTGATTTCCTTTTTGTTTTGGTCTTTTCGAAATAAATTTTTTAAACTTAGGAATACCATTTCTTAGACTAAAAGACGTTTCCAATACATCTTGACACGACACATCAAATGCCAACCACTAAAACTTGATAGTCATTTGGATCGACGACTCTCACAACTTCAGAGTTCTAGAATTGAAAAAGGTTTAAACAAAAGAGAAATACGAAGTTCACATCGGGACTTCGCGATTCGGGAGTTCAAAGCTCAAAATGTTCAAAGCCCTAAAAATGTCGAAGTCATGAAGCTTCGGAGTCTCGAAGACTTGAATTCCCGCAAAATATTTTAAAATTAATTAACTGGCGCGTTATAGCCCACCTGTCAATCTTTACTCGTGGTGACAAGTGGCACTCACTTTGGGCACCTTTAGTCACATCATTCGTATGATTTTAGGTGGCACATGTCACTCATATTTTTATGACACATCATCAACAATGACATCATATTGCCACATCACTCCGACAGATTGTCCTCCGAAAGATCAAATCAAGAACATATTCAAATAGCGTCGAAGTGCCCGAATGATCGCAATAATAAGTCACCAAATATTAATGGGTTAAGCATGTTTTAGTAAGCATAATTAATGGTAAATAATTGCTCCACGAGTTTGGCCTTCGGGGAAACTCTATACACCACTAATAAAAACTCATGAAGCCCCAAAGCTCTGGAGTCCTGGAGTTCTGAAGCACTTAAAGTTAATGTGACCATAAGTCGTGATCAGTTAAAATGAAAAATAAATTAAAAGTTAAATAATTGTTTCGTGAATTTGGTCTTCGGGACATATCTATTATTCATCATTCAAAACTCCCGAATGTTGAACCGCTGAAATAACTTATCTTCATTACAATCATTAAAAGTGTATTTAACCTGGCTAGGGTAAAAGGTTGGAAAATCTTGCGGTCGTCCGGTAATAAATTTGACAAATTTGGCATGATTACCCTGTCAATGGATTACATTTTAGGATAATTAGTGTTTAACATTTCTTTAAATAAAGGTATTTTGAACTTCATAGCATTTGGCCATTAATATCCAGAACTTTCGCATTCAGTAGTTTGGGCTCATTGATTTTTTACTTCTCACAGAAGGGTTAACATCGATATTTGGAAATCATGGTACCGCGTAAAGTAGGAAAGAAGCAAGATTCATTTGTAGAGGAGTCGAACCCAAATTCAACCATTCTTTCAAATACTTCTGCTCGATTGACGAACGTCATTAAATAATGGAAGCATGTTTATGAAATTTTAGAGCAGGAAAATTCCCTCTATTCCGATGATTCAACTGGAGAAGAAGATGAGTCATTTGCAACCAAGCTAAGTCAGGTGGCTAAGTCATAACTTCACAAAATTGTAGCTCGGTTGAAATTAATGCCATATACTGATATGATAAGTTGGGCCTTAGAGCATGTGGATATCCCAACTAGAACCATCTATAGTCATCAGAAGACCATTGTCGGCTCCTTCCGACCCGAGGACATTAAAGTAATGTACAAATTAACCCCCAACCCCAAACATACTTACAATGCATCATTTATAATGAAGTTTGAGGACGATGAATGCACAAAATACGACAAAAATGTTCATGATGTAGTAAAAACCTAGTGGAGAAATTAAAATAAATTCAAAACTAATAGCCAAGGTATATACTCTACAACCTCTTGTGATGCCCATATTTTGTATATTTCCGTGATGCTTTGTAGAATGTTTGGAAAGAAAAATCCTGCACATTTTACTATAGAGTGGGTTCCTATAATTCATGAAGTTGTTGAGGGTTATACTTTCGATTGGGGAAAAATGTTGTCGGATAACCTAGCTAAATGAATTAGGGATTACAAAACTCAAAAGTCTAAAGGAGAACATGATCCTTTATATATGTTCACATATATTATGGATGCGATTTGTTTCAGAACCCCATTTCCTTTTATGAATTGGAGCTGGACTCTGATTCTCACTAAGCCCATACATTTCTATCATTCTAAATTATGGGAGCAAAATGAAAAGGATTCTTTTTATGAGATTTGTCATAATGCGGTCATTCTGATTCATAAAATTATCTATGGTCATCCTCCCCCCAAAATTTTAGAACAATTATTGGGAATTTAGGTGCCATTGCAGATTGGTACATTGAGGAAAATTTTTCTTACATCATAGTTTTCGGTTGCTTCACATCTCCACATGCTCTTCCCAGATTTCTACTAGACATACTTGTTTGTAGAGAAGTAGCCTATCAAACAGTTTCAACAGGCATCACCAAAGAACTGAAGGCCGCACAGAAAAGAGTTTGGCTAGCCTTTCCCATACAGGTTGGTATATTCTCATTATCAGAGTTTGGACATGCTAAGGTAGAGGCTTCGGCCTTGGATGACATTAAATTGGTTGACATTGAATTGAAAAAGCATGATCCACATAGGGTGGTATAAAATCATTTAGCTCAATTCAACATGAAGAGATACATCCATGAATATTCACCCTATGATGAGGTTTTCAGAGGAGCTAGATCATATGATGAGGTTGTATCCATATTTCAAAGTCTTCCTCAAGAACAACAATCAAGTTTTCTCAGTTTTCAAAAGCACATAAGGAACAATTTACCTAAAAGCTTGCAAGAAAAACAAAGGCTTAATCCAACTTCATAGGTGGCACAATCAACAGATCCCAAGCAACATGACTTACCTGAAGAAAAAAACTAAAGAAGTGGAAAAGACACCAGAAACATTGTCCAAGTATGCAATAATTACATGAATATCCATACCAGGTAAAAGTGATCAAGAATTATTAGCATTATTTGAAGCTTTTATGAAGCATGGACACAATTTTCCTCTGTCATTGTCAAACACGGAAACTCCTATGAAAGATGTCACAAATCAAGGAGAATCTATTGCACTTATTTCTCCCATACCATCTTTGACTCCCCTAGCAACAAGTTTTGATTTACCTTGTTCAGAGGTTATCAATATAGATGACCTGACACCTATTGAACATGAAGATATGCCTTCATCAGATTTATTTTTCAACAAGAAAAGGAAGGCTATCATACGAAGAGAATCTCGACAGAAAGAGGAAGGAATTACCAAAAAACAAAGAATGATATATGATGGATAGGGACATAGTGACCCTGAATTCGAAAAAGAGGTAGCAGATTCAGTAGGAGCATTTGCAACTGCCAACTTGTGGTTAGTGGATAATTTGAGAAAACAACTTGACCAAAATAATCTTTTGATTGAAGAATTGCATAATGATATGCAATAGATTGAAGTTACTGCCAAAGAAAAAATCAATTTTGATATGAGCCAAGTCAGACAGGGTTTTGAACAACAGATTAAGCAATTAGAGGATAAATTTAAATTAAGTTTTCAAAACTAGCACTTGAGTAATAACATGCTCTCCCAACAAGATACATCAATAAATCAATTGCAAGCTTGGATAACCACAATCGAGAGCACAATAATTGATATTTCTGCCTTCAAGAAACAAGCATCAGAGGTGAATGAGAAGTTGTAGATTGTCTGGCAGGATCTATATGAAAGTTTGGATGCCATCCAAAAACATTATCAGGTAATCAATAATTCTTTGAAGATTATTTATGAAAAAGAGAGGGAATATTTTATGGTCAGATCCAAATTCCAAGAATTTATAGTGTGGAGGCAAAATCTCAATGTACTTGGACTTGCCTCTTTCTCACAATTTGAGCGGATAAAAGGAGAAATGGATTTGAAATCCCAAGAGAACAACCTTGAAGAAAGTAAAAGGTGAGCTAAAGAGGGGAAAGATGCTTGTCTTGATGCTCTTTCAGCTGTAGATCTAGAAATGGAAGAAATTGGTGTTAGTGGTATTCATGCTACACTTGGGCAAGTTGAGATCGAAAAGAGTAAAGAAGATCTAAAGAAAAACAAAGAGAGTGTACAAAATGCTATACTATAGGTAAATCATGTTGATTTACAAATGATAAATGATCTTCTCGTGAAACCAAGTTTACAACATCAGATCACTCAACAAATAGTTATTCAAATTCAAAGAAATCTACCATTGGTGCATAAAAATGATTTTTCATTTGAATTAAATGAAAATATTGAACCTACCAAGTTTGCTATTGCATTATTGGATCTGCATACATAATTCAAGGATCAACAAAAGCCAAGTGCATCCACGAGCAAATAGAGGATGAATGAATTTCCAGCAAGCGAAAGAAATGTCAACAGATGCTAAATATCTTCGTAATATCTTTTTCGTTTAGATTGTAATATATTTTGAGAGCTAAGAAAGTGGAAATCTAACCACTTTTTCGTTAAGACGATTTTTGTATAAATAAGAAGATTAAAGATCTATTGAAGGCTTCTTTTGGCTGAATGTAAAAGAGAACCTTCTTAATACCAATTTGAAAGAAAAGATAAAGATTCTACATTTCATTTCCTTGAGGTATGTATTGCCTTTTCATAATCTCATTTTCTTCACTCTATGGCTCTTAAAGATTAAAAGACTATAATTTAGTAATACATTTATTGTGCTCCATATAATTGGAAGTTTGTTAAACTACAATTTTTTCCTCTGTTATTACTGTGAGTAAAACAAGACCTCTATCTATGTGAATCTCCTCATTTCAATTCATCATTTAAAGACCAATCCTTCATAATTCTTCTATTGCGGATAAGGTAAGATTTATCAATATTGGATACCTTACTTTATTTTGACAGTTTTTGTTAATCAATTCTACTTTTCATATACTCAATATTTATAAAAGACTCAATGAAAGAGATACTGCCTCTGTGTTTTCTAATCATTAAATTCATTCGAAGTTTCATCCTAAAACTGAAGGTAGAAAAGCATTATAAAAAACAGTTCTCTTAAATTTTGGATGCGTGACATTAGTCTGTGGGCCTAGAGTAAATCTCAGGAACAACACTCCCCACCCAAGTTCAATTGCCACAAGTGACATCTTGAGCTCATAACGAGTATATTGTTTTAATGGCTTCAAGCCTTATTGTTGACCAACCTTGTTCCCTGAAGATTCTAGGGTTTACCCTGGGTACCATCCTTGAAATGAGGGGAAGTACTTAGGGGTTTTCCTCGGGCTTTGTAACCTGGAAAAAAATATGTTCATGTTTGGTTGGGCGAAGATGTGGATCGAATTTTGGGAAGGAAATGGTTTTGGGGAGCTTATTTTCTGGATATTAAAATATGGCACCCTGATTTTGATCCAAGGAAGAAATCAATCCAGATCAAACCCATCTGGGTAAAGATGTCGGAGTTTCCACTTGAATTATGGAACACCAACAAAATGGGAAGCAACATGAGGAAAATTAGGGAGGTTCATAAACATGAAAAAAACTTCAATAACAAGGTCAATAAAAGGGTGGCTAAACTTCTTAAGAAAATATATGCCTAAGAGGGGTTACAAGAGGAAATCAAAATCATTCAGGAAGAAAGGATTCATAAACAAGTTATAGGATAATAGAATACTACATTATAATGCTTGAACTATGGACAAACTAGGAACCCATGGAGAAATTGTCAAAATCTCGATCAAAAAAATATTTTGGAGGAGGAAAGAGAGAATTCCAGTGAGCCAAAAGGAAACAATGGTCATATTGAGCAAGGATTCAAAAGGATAGAACACTAGGAAGCCAGTAGAGAGAAAGGAAATGAAAAATTAATCAGAAAAGGGGGGAGCATAAAATAATAGGAAGCTACGACGTAGGAACATGAAAAAAAGTATGGGCTTGGAGGATGAAAAATGCATTGAAAGGTATAGAAAACAATCCCATTTTCCTTATTTTCATGTGTTCTAATGAAAAAAATAAGGAAGCATATGTTTTCTAAACATGAGAAGCCAATTTAAGGTTAGAAAGTGATTTGGATTATACAGGGAACAAAATGAAACACACACACACACATAAATATAACAAAGAGAACAATAATACAGTGAAAACCCAACTTCTATTAATGAATAGAACGCGAACTAACTAGAATGGTGGTAGTTTATCTCTAAAGAGAGACATAGAGATGTTAGCTATGCTCATTCGCAAAAGATAATACAAGAGGCCAAAAGAATGGAATTTTAACATAAAGTAAGAAACCTAAAGGTCCAAAACCCTAACCCTAGGAGGCAAAGTGCCAAAAGGTTTGTGGGCCCCAAGGTGGTTAGTTGATACATCAACTTATTGGGGGCACAACTTTTGCATACAATCTTTGTTTGGGGTACATAGTAACTCGTTGGAAAGCTCTAACTAAGGACTACAATGTTGTGGCATGGCCTCGATATGTTAATGAGAAACCTAGGCCCTTGAATTTCCTAGAAAACATCATTTAGGGCCTCAAAATGACCTTGGAAGTTTAGGACTCGAAAAAAACATAACCAAACTGCAAAGATGGAGAACCGTGTTGAGTCAGTAGATGAGGTGGGTGGCCATCAATATCTACCTGGATCAATCCTCCCCCTTTAGAAGCAATGGTCCCCATTGTGTCAAGTTCTTGCAAGAGATGGAGAAACTTTTGTTGAATTTGAATCTTGGTGAGCCATTTGCCTTGTTGAAAAATTTGTCCTGCTTGACAACCCGATAGAGTTGTATGTTCTACTGGCAATGCCCTTCATTTTGGTGTCCAAGATGCGATCCACTCTAGCTTGCTCAATGCAGTCGATATTCAGTTCTATAGGGGCCAATTGCTCAACCACCTCCAATATGTCCATCATAGGTGGGAAATATGGTCGAAGCAACTCCACATTAAATACTGGGTGCAAGCCAAGGAAAGGAGGAATACTCAATTTAAAATCATTTTCACCCACAAGATTTGTGATGGTGTAAGGCCCATATCGAAGTGGTCTGATCTTTATATGGGGGATTGTGAGGCATTCTTTCTACAAATTCAATCACACCTTGTCACCAACCTGAAACTTGTGTCGAACCCGATGTTGGTCATGTCATTACTTGTGCTTGGCATTGGCCTTCTACAAGATATCATGAACCTATTTATGGAGGTATTGGATCCATTCAACAATTTTGGTTGCTTTATCTACCTCAATATGAGCGTGGGAGGACTTTGTCAGTGAAGATGGAAAGATAAAAGCTACATCAATGGCTGGAACCCTAAGTACACCTGAAAAGGGTTGTGACCAATAGAGTTGTGGAGGGATCTGTTATAGCTACGTTAAACAAATGGAAGGTTCTCATCCAATGTACATGGATGGTTGGATTTATACATGTGTAGGATACTCATAATCATCTTGTTGACCACTTTCGTTCATCCATCTGTTTGGGGGTGAAAGGCAGTCGATTTGGTCAACTTGGTGTCCATCAAAGACCATAGGCTAGACCAGAAGGTGATGAGGAATGTATTGTCCCGATCTGGAATAATGGTTCGTGGTAGCCCAAAATGAACCCAAACATGCTCAAAGAAGATCCTAACAGTGACCTTGGCTGTGATACTCTTTTTACATGGTGCCAAAATGACCATTAACCACAAAGACACAATTGTGACCATGTTTGGTGGAGGGAAAACTTTACATGTAATCCATGGAGACTAACTCCTAGGGCTTGTCTTGAGTGGGGAGAGGAATGTACAACCCTTGCTTCTTGATAGATGATTTAGCAATGACACAACCATTGCACGACTTGATATATTGGCTAACGACTTATTGAAGCTTTGGCCAATAGAAATACTTCTAAAGTACTACCACTATCTTTTCCACACTAAAGATCCCTACCACCTGACTGAAATGTGCCTCTCAAATTAGCTTTGCACACTTTCTTGAAGGAACAATAAGATACCCAAGATAACACAAGAGCGCATCTTGGAGGTGGAAGTTTGGGCCTTGTTTGCCTACACTCAGAATTTGAAAAGTAGTTGCGAAGTCATACTCATTGTTGTATAATTATGACCACCCGAAGGTCTCGTGCTCATGGGAGTTAAGAACTGTGGTTAATGCCACAAGCAAGGGCCGACTGAAGTAGTTCACAACACAATTGGTGTTGTCATTCTTATACTTAAAGTTCAAATGGAATTGTTGCAGGTATGTCGACCACTTCTGATGGTGATCATTCTGTAACTTTCCTTGTGTCTACATGAATTGCAGAGGCTTGTGATCAGTGTGGATGATTGTTTCCTTTCCTAGGATATAATGCTTCCATTGTTGGCATGCCTGCATAATGGAGTACATTATTGAGGAAAAGGTATGGAATACCTCACTCAATCATTTTTAGATATTGCTTGGCTAGGACAAGATAGTTGGGAATGTCACCCAGGTTTTATAGCCTCAAAACATTCACTCAATCCACAAGTATTAATTACAAAGGATTAAGGCTGATTTTATGATTTATATATGTCGCAATATACAAATAAAATTTAAACAAAGCTACATGAATATATGGATATCTTACAACAAAGTAAACATGGAGACAAAAGAAAAAGGAAGAACCATAACATGAAAACACATGTGTGAGATAGAACAATAATATGATTTTACTTCATTCTGAGATACAAAACTATATTTCTCTTTTACAAACCCCTACGAGGGTAGGGACCAAAGCCAGATTTAGAAGTCTACGATGGGCACCACACAAAAAGACTCTGACAAGAAAATAAAACTGAAACTAATGATCTGGATCAACTTGCCACAAAATGATGCCACTTGACTCTGCAAGATATTCTTTATCAGTCATGAAATTTAATTAATAAACAAACAAGAGTACACAGACTATCAAAGATAATCCAAACACCTTGAAAACAAGCCGTTGAAATGTGTGATTCAGTTTTGAATCCTGTTGCCTTCAATAAGACCCTGTTGTCGTCAAGAGGATTAGGATTTCTAGTAAACTCATAAATGAATGAAAACTGAAAATATCTCACTAACTAGAGCGCAAACCTTAATGTTGTAGTTCTCCTTCTATTCTCTCACTGTCTCTTCCTCTTATTGAACCTTTATTCTTTCTCAAAGTTGAGGTAGTTCAACTACTTTCTTTAGTTAAGTCAAGTTAACTTAACCAATTAGTTTAGGAGAAATAAATAATGATAATATATAAATAAGGGTCTTAATTAATAATAACTAAATAAGTGGGACCCCTTGTGATTCTCATCATTCTCTTTTGCCAACCATCAAACATAAAGTACAAAAAATAATCATTTGGATCATATAATACCCTTATAGTTCCCGTGGACATCATTTAAACTGAATATTAAATATAAGAAAAAACTAAGCCCATTTCCAAAAAAAATAATATATCCATATTATCCACAAAAATATCCAAAATAGAAGCTTGTTGAAAATCATGAAACATTGTCTTCATCACTGAATATGATAAAAACATAAAATCCATACTTGTTGTGTGAGGCATTTTGCCTCTTCTCACTGCTGTGTCCCCTTGACTTCTCTAGGATAGCTCTTGGTTGGTTAGTGTTGATTTTTCAATAAGATAAGTTAAGCATGTAGTTCATTTCAATTTGCATTTGTCTTAAACATAAACAAGAATGTTGCAACAACCAAGATCACAAAAAGAAACACCATGCACAAGAACACAAGAAGTGTCCTGGGAACCCCTTCTCAATAAGGGAAGAAAACCCAGCCAAATCCTTTGCTATAATCTTCAAGAGAAAGACCTTCACCACCAAGAAAGACCTAGCACACAAGAGGGTGCTCAAACCCTAGAAGACTAGCGCCCAAGAGAGGTGCACACTTATCCCAAGTAAATGTACTTGCTGAAATTTCCAAACTCACATGAAAGATGTGTTTCCACAATAGGGATTTTACTTTTACTTATACTAACCTAAATCTGTCAACTGAAGTGTCAATTGGCTCAACAGGGCTGACCTCTCTAAGTCACATAATAATAATAATAATAATAATTATAATTAATATTAACCAAATTAATTATCTTTTACATTTATTATTAATCACATTAAGGTGGGCCCAACTTGTACCCTTTACATAACAATTTGGGTTACAGGCAGGTCTGACTCTTGAACAATATATAGCAAAGGATCTGATACACCCACTAGTGCTCATCCACTAGGGGCACATCCATAGGGATGTCATATCTCTGGTTCAATGCATTACATAGAAGAACCAGATCTTCACACGTTCACCTGTGCTCGTCCACAAGTACGTCCACTCTACAAATATTCATTCCCACTGCCTCACACAGGAGAATCATTTGGAGTCTTCTCATCAACTTTGCTTCTCAGAGGAGGCTAATACATCATCTTCATTTATGTTCACATGACGATGCACCCAACACTTTGGGATGAGAGTTATTATAGTAAATTGGTTCATGGGTAGTATTACATTAGCATGATTTCCTAATCAATGGTTCAACTTCTAGGTTTTTATTTCCCTCTAGGAGGTTCAAGCAAGGTTGTCCATTATCACCTTTTTCTCTTTTTTTCAGTGGTAGAGAGCTTAAGTAGGATGATCAATGTAGCTAAAGGGGCAGATCTTTACAATGAGTGAGAATTGGGAATTTTATAACTTTGACACATTTATTGGTCATAGACCATGTGCTATTATTTGGGAATGGTTCTCCCAATGAAGTAAAAATGAATAAAGAAATTATGGATTTGTATTACGAGGACACATGTATGGAAATTGATGTTAATAAATGCTCTCTATTATATGATGGACTAAATGAAGAACTTGAAAGACAATGTTCCTAGACTTTATCATTTTTAGTACAAAGCTTTGTTTTTTTTTAACAGAAATTGGAATAAATTATATTAGATAAAAGGTTGTACCCGAGGCTTAATAGTTGATATTATAAAATTTTCTAACTGTAACTTTCAGACAAAAATGCCAGGTCTTTATCAACATCATACATAGATTTCTTAGGTCTTTAGGAATACATCCCAATTATTCTTATTGGTATACTTTATTAAAAAGACTCCTTGGGTAGCCCCGGATGGGGTGACACGACACACAGGGTCATTGACACCTGGACAAGCACTAAGTGCTGGCTTAACTGCGGATGGAAGCCACCCACGCACTAGCATTTACAATGTGGGCAGGCCATCGCAGGGTTCACTTGACGGTGAGGTTCCCTCGAGCGATAATTTACTGCTCCCGCGAGTTCAGTCCGATCATGGATTCGGAAGGATAGATTTCAATGGAGGTTAGTTATGAGTTACTTTACGAGCCAGGACGGAGGCAATTTACTATGTCATTTGCTCGTTAGTCCATCACTTCTGCTATGCACTTTAGTGAGGGCTCTTTGTTCGTTGGGAAAACTTGTCTGCGAAGATTAGCTTGGGTTTTGCCCTTGCTGTTGCTCTGGTCCGGGACTTTCAGTCTTGCGTTGTGTTTTTGTGGAGTCGGCATTCACGACCCGGTTTCAATGGTTCGCGAGTGTGCCAGGTCTCGTCGGGGCTCAGCATGGGACGCTCACAGAGCGCAGCGCCGAAGAAAGCAGCAATTGGAACGTGCTCTCACTTTGGCGTCCTCAATTCTTCGTAAAAGGGCTCGAGAAGTACAACGACGACTGCTCGACACCATTGTTGAGAGGAAAGCTGGCTGCAGCAGGGATGGTTTCAATTCCAATTTGAGTACTGTGAGGGATGTCGAGCACGAGACTGAGTGGCCCTCCTGCATAGTTGAGGAGGACCCGTCCATTGGCGACTTGCC
>ML791841.1:89415-121147 GCA_009831015.1 Picea engelmannii
GAAGGGCCCCACTCCTGTCGTGTTACCTTTTGTATCGTTCTCCACCTGACCGTGCGACAAGGCTCGTTCCCTTTAGTCCCTCCTCATCCTCCGACATCTGTCCATCTCCTGAGTGGTGTAAATCTGCTGACATCACACGTGGATTGACATGTGTTGAATACTACCACGTGTCATTCTGATTCGTGACTTACATGTGCCTGAAATGTTGAATCAGTCTGACACTTGTCATTACCTAGTTGTGCCACATGTTCCTAGCTGACGTGGTATGCTGACGTGAGTCGGGTCGACGGTCCAGATCACATCTTGATCTGACGGTTCAGATTCAGTCGAGATTTCACACATCGCGATTTCAACACTCTTGTCGTTCTGTATTTTTGTCACTTCGAAGTCCCGATCCACGAAACTCTGTAATGGAGTCGTATCAATGGTCCAGATCACATCTTGATCTGATGGTTGTAATTACGTCGCAATTTCGCATATCGCGATATCAGGATTCTTGATGTTGATATTCTTTGACATCTCCAACACTCGATCCTTGAAACTCCGAAATGGTCTTGGATCAACGGTCCAGATCTGATCTTGATTCAACGACTGTGATTAAGTCGCGATTTTGCATATCGCGAAATCGAGATTTCTTTGGATGATATTACTTGACATCTCCAACTCTCGATCCCCGAAACTCCGACATGGACTGGAATCGGCAGTCTAGATTCAACCTTAATTTGATGGCTGAGATTAAATCACGATTTCAGATATCGTGATTTCGAGAGGTTAGGGAACATCATTCCTTTGACTCTCCGGTCAGCGAACTGACGATCTATCCCCACGTGTCCTGCCTTGAGATGGAAAGTCCTCCTTCTTTCAGGATTTTGTGAGCCCTCTATTCCTTGCACTTTAAAGAACGTGCAGGTTCTCCTTGACCCAACGGTGGTCGGAGCCTGCGCTTGGATCTAACGCCCGAGATCTATCCTGCATATCTGTGCACTCCTCTTGTCTACATTGAGATCTGACGGTCATCGGGAATTCGGGATGGGATCCAACGATCATTGATGCTTCTCCTCCAAGCTTATGCATCCTCCTTACTTGGAAGAATTTCTAAGTGTCAAAGGCCTCGACCTTTGATCTGCCTATGATCCTAAGTGCGCTATCTCTCTTGAGATTTAGCAATGAGTTAACCTCATCCCTGGTGCACACCTACGCACTGCATCCGACTCTGCGCTAATTCCTCCTGAGCTTACTTTGGTCCTGTTTTTCCATTGATGCACACTCTGATCTTGCCATCAATGACCAGCATACGCTACCTGTTAAACTGTTAAACATTTGCCAACAAAGTGTTTCCATCAGCATACTGTCCCCTCTGCAAACTTCCACCTCTCTCAGTCTGAGTCTGAGGTTTATTCCAGTCTTCTTTTGGTTTCTGGTTCCTATCCTAGGCAACTGCTTTGCCTCTGGATTGACTTCTCCCTCGGCCTCTTTGACCCTGCTTTCGGCTCAGCTTCTCTTCAACTTTCAGATCCATCTGATAAGCATCTTCCACTGTTCGGATGGTCATCATGCTCATCTCATCCTGAATGTCGTATCATAGACCATTCATATATCTAGCAACTTTTTCATCATCACTTTCGCGATGACCTGCCCTGATGTTTAGCTTGTATAACTCTTTAGTGTACTCCTTCACTGACATCAACTTCTGTCTCAAATTCTGCATTCTCTGAAATAGAGTAATCTGGTAATCCCTGGGAATGAATTTTTCCTTCATCTTTGCAACCATCGTATCCCAACTCTTGATTTTCTGCTTGCCTTTGCAGTGTCTGTCAGCTTGTAGCTCATCCTACCACAATGCTGCATGTCCTTTCAATCTTGTGACAACATGTTTGACCTTCCTGTCTTCCTCGACATCTTCATAGTAAAAACACGTGTCTAGAGCTCTAATCCAGTCTAGAAGCTCTTCAACATCCAGGTTTCCCTCATATACTGGAATGTCCATTTTTGCTCTGGCACTCATTCTTGCAACCACCCTAATCAAACGTTCATTTGCTGCATCCTCTGCTGCAACTTCTTCTCCTTCATGTCCAACTTCATCTTCACTGACATCTCCAACACCGGCTGTGCACCTCTATTTTATTTCCATGTCCATGAGTCTGGTGCGTATGTTATGCATCTCTCTTTCCATGGCTGGATTTGGCACCTGCCTACCTCTTTCTTTTGGCATTTCCCTCTCCTCTGGCGGATCGGGTATTTGCCTGTCTCTTCTTCTCGGCGGCATGGTGAATCTTTCTTTTCCCTGCTACAGAAAGCAAAGAAATCTTTATGTGCTTTGATACCACACTGACGCAGACCTCCCCGACCCTTGGGCCGAAGTCCACTCACAGGATCGTTCTTTATCTCCCTTAAGCCAAATCGCCTCTTTCAGTTTCTTGCTGGAATCTCAATTCAATTGATCCACAGGTCCTTTCAGAAGCTCCCTTGTGCGAACAACACTAGGTGCGAGCTCCACTTCTCCGTGCGACCACAGTGCTATGACTAAGGCCTAACCCATAAGGTGCTTGTCACAACTCACCACTCACGAGTTCGTGATTCGAAACTCCCGACTCTTCCTTCCCAATCTCGCGATACCCGAAATGTTGATATGGGTATGGCTCCTTCCCTTGTCAATGCCCTCTGCGCATGACCACTGGCTAGACTTAACACTAGCACCTCTCGCTACTCGCCACTTCGCGAGTTTCAACGTCGAGTCCCCATGCTCTTATCTCACAAATTCCTGAGATGTGAGAAGTCAACGGAGTGTTGACTCCTTTTGCTAGGCGATGCGTGTCCGCCTATCTATCACATGGGCCCACCTTGTGGTTCTAACACGTGTCCCTCGTGCCCAGCTTCAGCACTTCGCGACTTTGCTTCCCGAAGCATTGCCTCCTTTATATCTCGACACCCAAAGTGCCGAGATCTCGAACTCCTCGTTACTCCTTATCGCAACTTGCGACTTCGGGATTTTTGGGACAAAAGTCTCGACTTCTTATCCTCCGATATGCCAAAATGCCGAATTCTGACACGTTTCCCAATGTTGGCCCACAACGAAACTTCCCGCCGTTTCAGAATTTCGGACTTCACGACTTCGTGAGTCCTGATGCTAAACTTTCGATTCTTCAACCCACGAAACCCCGAAATGGTCAACAAAGGTTTGACCTCCATGTCAACAAGTACGCCACCTGTCCACTCTCCACTGTCCACGATCTTTAAATCTTTTCGCCCCTTCGGGACTTCGCACTTCGCGATTTCGCGAATATTTTTGTAAGGCTTTCGATTCTCCAACTCGCAAAACCCCGAAATGAGATTACGTGAATGATCCAACGACCCTTGTTGGCTAAGATCCTACAACTCTTTTTCTTCTGAGCTTTACACTTTAGAAAACACTTGCCATAACTCTCCTTGGTCCTCTATAAGATCTGACGGCTCTCGGGACTTCACGAATTCTCCACGGAGAATTCCGACCGTCCAATGCCTCCTTGACAACTCCTGTGAAATGAACAAGGTGTTCCTTCACGAAACTTGTCCACCTGCAAAACAACTTTGCTACGCCTCCTTTCAACACTTCAAGGCACTAACTCTTCTGAGCTTTTACCACAAACTCGAGGCTTCAAAAAGACTCCTGCATGCATTCCTTGCGACAACCCTTCAAATACTTCCAAGTATTTGAATTCTTAGACTCTGAGCACTCTCTTTGCAACAACAGTCCTTCAACAACTCCCTCAGGCTGCAAACTCTGAGACTCTACTCGGCCAACGCACACTTTGCACAGCTCCTGTGCTTAATTTGCACTTCTGCGAGAATGAGAACAATGTTATCCCTCTTGAGCTTTCAGAGACGAACTCTGATTTCTGTCAACGCACACCTTGCAGACAATTTTGCTGCACTCCTTGCAGGAAAACTCTTGCTCAGATAGAGAAACAATTGAAACTCATTCCTTACTCTCCCTCTCTTAAGATTTCAGACATTAAATATGAAATCATACATTCAAGCATCAAAGCAAATGCATAACAGAGAGTAACAAGCATATATCAATCAACATGTACAAACATAGAAAGCAATTGAACACCATGAGTCTGAACTAAAGATCTTTGTATTAATCCATAACTTCTGTACATGGGTTTTTACTTTACACAACTCTCTGCTTCTGCTCTCCTATACTCTCTTCAATTGATAATGTTACAATGATACAATATGAGGGTGTCTATAGTCGGTTTTCCCTCCGCTCCTAAAATTGTCTAATCTAGAATTTAATTCTACCTACTTACATTTACTAGCATAAATGCCTCTTAATCCTTCAGATGAGAGTGGGACGCTCAAGGTCTGATTACAATCACAAGTACACACTTTCTTAACTATTTCATTTATGTTTGGCGCATCCTACTTCAAAACAATTTAAACACCTTTGAACAAGTGCCAAAAATGCGTTGGCGCTACTCGCGCTCGCTTGCTGCTGATGATGCTCCTGCATCAGATAATGCAGAGGAGGAGAGTATATAGTGTTGGAAAGCGATCTAGAAGCTTACATGCCCAGTAAAAACAAATATTTGTTTATGTCTATCCTTATCCAATAAGATCATAACATGGGTTAATTGTAAAAGGAAGACAAAGCAGGGTCCAAGATGACATATATTGTGTAAAAGAGTGGATGAATTTGTTGATCATTTTTTTGTTCATTGTTTATATTCTAAGAAAATATGGGAGGAGGCTGTGAAACTGGCATATGTGTTGTTCCTCGAGATGTACTAGCTAGGGAACAATGCCAATACAGTCACTAGAGGTTTAAGAACCTCCCCACTTTAGGTTAATATGGAATATTCCAACAACTAGAGTAAGTAGCCCTCTTTTTAAACAGTATTCAATGAAGTTTACAATGACTCAATGCTAAAGGTTTTATTTATTTTAAAGAGAAAGAAGGTGTTAACTAGAAATTACCCTAGAAGGTGCAAAGACATGTCGTAATAAGAGATATAGTATAAAAATCAACAATTAGAGTTATGAGAGCCAATATTTGTTAAATATTCAATTCCACACATTAACATGCCTTCAGTAGTGTCGGGCCAATCCAAAGAAAGCTTCTCTTTGAAATATGCCATGAGCAGTTCATGATTATAACTACAAAGTATCATCGTGTTCATATAATTAGGAATATTTACCCAAGTCCACATTATTAAAATGTCAATATCTACAAATGTCAATGAGGTAATTGATTCAAAGGCTTAACCGATCCTTGTGCCAAGAAGCAAAATATGCTCTAAAATAAGTTATAATATTTGCCTTTGCATAGGCTCCTTTATAATGTAAAACAAATAGGACTTGTATCATCATTAACAAGATTTAAAATGGATAAAAGAAACATTTATATTGAATAGTTGTAAGAACAACATTTTTTTTTCCAAGAAAAAAACATATTTTTCATTGAAGGAGAATTAAAAATACATTCCACATGGTGCATGATGCATAATTGTCAAAGTTTCTGCTATTGTTAGTGCATATCACTAAACTGCCCATAGTTCTACCCACTATTCATCAAAAATATAATCCTGATATAGACATGTCCAAAGGGCTTACATTACATTTCATCAAAACAACTATCAAGTAACCAAATCCAAGCCTATTAAAAATTTACATTGAAATCGACCCACAAAAAAAAAAAAAAAAACCTCAAAAACATTAGTGGATCTTGAGGAGACTAAAATCCCCTCTTGGTATTCTTCTTCAATGAATTTGATTTTCCATCAATTATAAACCATCTTTATAAAGGATATTAGCTTGAACATCGAGCTCCCTATAAACATGCTTGAAAGAAACCTCCTAAAACTACCTTGAACTTTCCTTCAAGTGCTTAGCCAATGGGGATAAACCAATACTATGGAGATGAATTTTTAAAAATATAAAGCCTGATAATCCATTTGTTAATTGCATATTTCATGAGGAAAACTAAAGCCTTGAATTCCCCAAAATTATTTGTTCCTTTTCCCAGATTATCCTTTATAGTGAAAAAACGAGAATATGATAGAATTAAGACAAAACCTAGACTATGTGTCTTCCTTGGCCCTTGATAGGCCCCGTCGAAGAAACTCCAAACATAAGACCTATCCACAGAGAGTGATCTCACAATCTTATGCTCCTTTATACTCACATTAGGCTTGTAAATTGATAACATAGCCAAAACCTAGGTAAAGATTTGAAAATATGGGATTGGTTTATCTTCAAATAAACTAGAGTTGTGCCCATGGTGTGTAGAACAGTTGGTGATGGAGTGTATTGTTAAGGCACTCCACTATGTGAAGTCATCGGTTCAAACCCTCGACTAGCCTTGTGTGTCGTGTGAGGGGCCGCATTTGCATGCTTGGGGTTATAGTGGTAGCAATCAGATAACACGACCACGTGTCACGCGAGTACGTGCCCGACTAGTTGATGATTTCCCCAGTCAACAAAAAAAACAAAAATAAAAACAAACTAGAGTTGTGGGCCAACCGAATTCCCAAAGTTACTAAGAAGGGAAGTAGCCCTAAAATGCTTCAACTCTCTTCTTATAACCACTCTTGGAAATTCATATCCATAGTATATTTATGCCACAAATCCTTACATTGCATTTCATCAAAACAACTATCAAGTAACCAAATCCAACCCCGTTAAAAATTTACATTGAAATTGACCCAAAAGAAAATAAAAAATAAAACTCAAAAACATTAGTGGACCTTGAGGAGACTAAAATCCCCTCATCGTATTCTTCTTTAATGAATTTGATTTTCCATCAATTATAAACCATCTTTAGAAAGGATATTAGCTTGAACATCAAGCTCCCTATAAACATGCCTGAAAGAAACCTCCTAAAACTACATTGAACTTTCCTTCAAGTGCTTAGCCAATGGGGATAAACCAATACTATGGAGATGAATTTTAAAAAATCTAAAGCCTGATAATCCCTTTGTTAATTGCATATTTCATGAGGAAAACTAAAGCCTTGAATTCCCCAACATTATTTGTTCCTTTTCACAGATTAGCCTTTATAATGAAAAAACGAGAATATGATAGAAATGAGACAAAACCTAAACTATGTATCTTCCTTGGCCCTTAATAGGCCCCGTTGAAGAAACTCCAAGCATAAGACCTATCCACAGAGAGTGATCCCACAATCTTATGCTCCTTTATACTCACATTAGGCTTGTAAATTGATAACATAGCCAAAACCTAGGCAAATATTTGAAAATATGGGATTGGTTTATCTTCAAATAAACTAAAGTTGTGCCCCCAGTGTGTAGAACAGTTGGTGATGGAGTGTACTGTTAAGGCACTCTGTTATGTGAAGTCATTGGTTCAAAACCCTCGACTAGCCTTGTGTGTCACATGAGGAGTTGCATTGGCATGCTTGGGGTTATAGTGGTAGCAATCAGATAACATGACCATGTGTCACGTGAGTACGTGCGCAACTAGTTGTCGATTTCCCTAGTCAACAAAAAAAATAAAAATAAAAACAAACTAGAGTTGTGGGC
This sequence comes from Picea engelmannii, assembly GCA_009831015.1. Lineage (NCBI taxonomy): Eukaryota > Viridiplantae > Streptophyta > Pinopsida > Pinales > Pinaceae > Picea > Picea engelmannii. Next base: position 96,939 of record ML791841.1, read on the forward strand.
TAGCCAAATTCCCAAAGTGACTAAGAAGGGAAGTAGCCCTAAAAGGCTTCAACTCTCTTCTTATAACCACTCTTGGAAATTCATATCCAAATTATCTTTATGCCACAAATCCTTAAAATCCAACGAAGTCTCCAAATCCTTCTAGACCTGCATAGCGAATCGACAAGACAAGAAGAGATGAGTGGTAGTCTTCTCATTTCTATTACACTTTAAACACCTTCTAGGGCCAATCTTGTTCCTCTTTTGAAGCATTTCCCAAGTTAACACTCTATTATTCAGAATCAACCACATGAACAATATACTCTTAGGTAGAGCCTCAAACTTCCACAATTTTGACCACCACCATTTGTAGCATCCCCAACAACCTGCTAGGCTATGCCACTTAAAAATTTCGAACTTTGATACTAATTTAAATCATAAATATACTTTGCAAAAGCATAGATGCATACAAAATGATAATAGAAAGATGCATGCAAGATACACAGGAAAAACCCATGAAAACAAATGCATAAATATCAACGCAACACATGAATTAACACATAAATAACACTTAATCTTTGATTAAATGTACACCAATTGTGTGTAGAGATTCAACGTTCCTACCAGCCTTAGACCGCACTACTTATAACTCTCAGTAGTGGGTCACCCCCGAGCTAGGGCTAAACTCTACTTGGGTAAAGGATTCCTAACCCGGATAAGGTATCTCAGACATCGAGAAAACTCAATCACAGTGCCAACTCAAACTAACAACCTACAGTCCCTCATTCTCCACATGCTTGTCCCACCCCAGGAAGTGTGCCCCTTCTTTGTTCAACAATCCCTTGACTGCCTCACTTCATTTCCAAGGCTTCAACAACAAGCCAGACATGAAGTATCAGAGACATGTAGCTACAGTTTGGCACCTACGGGAATCAATTCCCAACAATTCTCTCACCTGGATAGAATGCTCACGGGCCTGGCAACCCACCTCTTCAATATCCTACGGGCCTGAAAGCCCACTTCTTCAGTCCATCTCCAAAGCTAACCAAGGTACATGTATATGGTATAATAACGACAGGTATAGATGGCATCTCAGTGAGTGAGTGAATGATGACAGAATCCCTCACAAAATGAACTAATTCTAAACTATATGTATGCATGTTTCCAACTTGACACTTGTCACGTTTAGAACTACCTTGGGCCCACTTGTCCCCATCCTTAGAACTTAGGATAAAATAATTATCCATACTTTATACTTTAAGGAATATTAATATAATATTCCTTTGGGCTTAAGCCCCCTAGCTTAGCCCCTTAACCTTAACTCTTAGGCCCCTTTACCTATCTAGTGGAGTTTAGCCCCCCATATTCTCTTACATGGTTGGTCTGCAACAATGACGTGTTTTCATTAATATTTTCACGTGATCACATATTACAATGATGACTCACTAGCCATTTAACATCTGGCTCTCCAACCTAATAACCACACAAGCACTCTGGCCCCAAAATCATGCCTTTACTCCATTGTACACAAAATCAGGATGGTGCACACTCTTCCTTTAGTGTGCAATCCTCAAACACTTACATAGGTGCACAATACATTATAAAATGTGTGCACTTCTTTAGTATGAGATTCCCACCCGCTGACTCAATGCACGTACAACCGAACCAAAGGCCTTGTACCATCAACTCACCAGCTTATATGTATAATTACATTTACATTCATATGTACAATTGGGATTCGACTTAGGGGTATTACATTCACCTCCCCCTTATTTATGCATTGTCCTCAGTGCAATACATATACACATATACAATCAAAACTTCAAAAGTTGTCAAAAATATGTGGGTACTTTGATCGCATAGCATCCTCATGCTCCCAAGTTGCATCCTCAGAACCGTACCAGGTCCATTGGACCTTTACTAGCCCTATGGCTCGATTCTGGAGCTGCTTGATCTTCCAGTCCAACATGCACACCAGATGCACTTGAAAGTCGCCTTCTTGCTCCACCTGAATCACATTGCAATCAATGTCATGATTAGCATTAGGTACATACTTTTTAAGCAATGCTACATGGAATACATTATGAATACACATTGATGTAGGTAAGACAAGCATGTATGCTACAGGCCCAATCCTTTCTAGGATTTCAAATGGCCCACAATAACGAGCTGCCAACATTGAACAATTTCCCAATTTCAGGGAACTTCTCTTGGCCTTTACTTTTAAGAACACATGGTCACCCACTTTAAATTCTCCGTGGGTTCTTTCTTTATCAATGCAGCTTTTCTACTTGTCATGAGCAGTCTTTAAATTCTATTTTATTTTCACTATTTGTTCTTCCATTTCCTTGAGTAATTCTGGCCCAACCACTGCTCTGTCTGTTGGGTTGTCCCAACTCACTGGTGTGTTTCATTTCCTACCATAAAGTGCTTCAAATGGACTCATCTTTAAAGATGCTTGGTACCCATTTTTGTAAGCAAACTCTACCAAGTGAAAATAATCCTACCATTTGGATGGTTTATCCATCACATACATTCTTACCATGTATTTTATCACCCGATTCACCCTTTCTGTTTGCCCATTTGACTCTAGATGATAAGCTGTGCTAAAATGCAGGTTTGTTCCAAATCCCTTGAATAATCCTTTCCAAAAAAATTGATGTAAAATTTGGATCTCTGTCAGACACAATTGTCTTGGGTATTCCATGTAATCGAGTTATTTCTCTAATATAAATATCAACTATGTTAGCTTCCTTGTGAGTGATCTTTACTAGGATTAAATGGGCAACTTTAGTGAGTTTATCTACCACTACCATGATAAAATCACGTTGCTTGTTTGTTCTTGGCAGTTTGGTGATGAAATCCATTGTTACAACTTCCCATTTCCACTCTGGAATGAGCAATGGTTGTAGAAAACCCATTGGGTGTCTATGATTAGCCTTGACCTTTTGACCTTCCAAACACCTGGCAATAAAATCCGCAACATCTTTCATCATCCCCAACCAATAATATTGGCTCATGACAACTGCAATAATTTTCTGGTAACCTGGGTGTCCAACATAAGGCACATTTTGCATTTCTTTTAAAATCAGATTTTTCAATTCCTGAGAATTTGGCACATAAATTTTTCTCCTATACATAAAAATGTCACCCTTGTCCAATTTGTATTCTTCACTTTTCTACTGCAAAATACCCTGTTGTAATTTTATCTTTATTTCCATGTATGGTAAATCTGATTTTGAAGCCTCTAAGATTCTATCTTTCAAATCTGATTGGTACATGCTAATGGATGTATCATGCATCTCATGCACCCTTCTACTGAGTGCATCAAGCACGTTGTTCTCTTTCCCCTTAATATGATTTATATCAAAGTCATATTCACTGAGGAATTCTAACCACCTTCTTTGCCTGGCCTTTAGAGTTGGCTGTCCAAATAAATATTTCAGACCACAATGGCCTGTCCTCAACTCAAATATTCCCCCCCATGAGGTAGTACCTCCACATCTTTAAGGCATGCACTATGAATGCCAATTCCAAATCATGAGTAACATAATGCTTTTCATGCTCCTTTAATTTCCTTCATTCATAACATACCATATGTCCATTATGACTAAGAACTCCCCCAAGTCCCTCTTTACATGCATCTGTGAATACAATGAAGTCTCCATTTGGATCAACAATTCTTAATATTGGGGTACTTGTCAATAAATGCTTCAAGTGTTGGAAACTTATTTCAAAATCTGATGTCCACTGAAACTTCACACCCTTATTTTGCAAGGAAGTGATTGGGTGGGCAATCTTTGAGAATCCTTCAATAAATATCCTATAGTAACATGCAAGGCCCACAAATGATCTCACCTCTGATACATTCCTTGGTGTTGGCCATCCTTCAATGTCTCTTATCTTTTCTGGATCCACTGCTATCGCTTCCTCTGAAATGATATGGCCCAAATAATGAATTTACTTTTGATAGAATGCACACTTTCTCAATTTGGCATACAAATGGTGCTCCCTCAATACTTATAATACCATCCTCAAGTGTTGCTCGTGCTCTTCTCCAAGCTTAGAATATATAAGAATGTCATCCAAGAAGACAACGACAAAGTTATCTAAGTAATTCCTGAAAATACCATTCATTAAACACATAAATACATCTGGTGTATTTGATAACCCAAATGGCACCACTGTGAACTCATAATGGCCATACATTGTTTTGAAGGCAATCTTGTTGATGTCTTCTTCTTTAATTCTTACCTAATGATAGTCTGACCCGAGATCAATCTTGGAAAATATTTTTGCATCTTTCAACTGATCAAAGAGGTCATCTATTCTTGGCAAAGGATACTTGTTCTTCACAGTTACCTTGTTCAACTGCCTGAAGTCAATGCAAAGTCTCAATGTTCCATCCTTTTTCTTCACAAATAATACTGGGGTGCCCCAAGGTGACACATTGGGCGTATATACCCCTTTTTCAGAATCTCTTCAAGTTGTGTTTGTAATTCCTTCAGTTCTGGTGTAGTCATCCTGTAAGGGGTCTTAGATACTAGAGCTGCTCCAAGCATCAGATTTACGGAGAAATCAATATCTCTCTTAGGTGGTAATCCTAGTATTTCTTTCAACACATCTTCAAAATCCCTTAGGAATGCATAATCTTCAATATTTGGCACCTTATTTTAAGGTTTCTCTTCCATATGTGCTGCAATTATTTGACACCCTTTCCTGAAACTTTTCTTCAGCTGTAAGGCTTAAACTTATCTGATGGTTACTGCCTTGGGAATTCCCTGAACTATCCTCAAGTTTCCTTCCTCATATAAGCAAGTAAATGCCTTATTATAATGATCTAGGATAACATGATGCTTGTCCAACCAATCCATATCAATGAGGCAATCATATGAGCCCAAAGATATGATATTCAAATCTGCTCTTATGCCTAGTCCATTCATGTCCATTGGACATGCCTTAACCATCTCATTAATTTTCCTTTTATCTCCTTTAGCTAGCTACACTAACCAAGGTTTTCCAACTTTTCTTCTTGGCAATTGAAATCTTTCCACCATCTTAGGATCTAGATAACTATGACTAGCTCCTAAATCAATTAAAATAATAATGGGTTGGTTGTTGATTTTACCCTCCACTTCAATCATATGTGATTGAGACTCAAATTTCTTATTATTCAGAGCTACATAGATCCTTGGTACTCTTTTTCTCATGTCCTCCACTATTTCAACTTGTTGTACATTATAAACAATCTTCACTTTTTCACCTCTGTGAGGCAATCTCTCAACACATGATCTCCTCCACAACCCCAACATTGAATAGGTGGTTGCCTTGGTCTTTTCCCTATTGCCTCTGTCATTCCGGGTTCTTTAGAGGTTGGTTGTCCCTAAGAATTATTTCTGAAGAATGGTTGCTTGATCCCCCTCTTCCTCTGGTCCATCATACTTTTATTTTTGTCTTCCCACGTCCTTTGGAAAGTTGGTCTTCCTCTATGCTAATCATAAAGGCATTTATCCCTCCTTATAGTTTCCTCTAGTGTCTTGGGATTGTCATACTGTGTCTTATCACTGATAAAATATGGTAGCTCACTCAGGTACCTCTGAATCTTAACTTGTTCATCCTTGATGAAACAAACATATTTCAACAGCTCTAAAAACCTGCCCTCATACTCATCTATGGTCATACTCCCAAGCTTTAGCTCAAAAAACTCCTTCATTTTCTTATCATAGTATCATTTGGTCAAGTATTTCTTTTGAAAATACCTCTTGAATTCCCTCAAAGTAACCTTCTTCTCATAAATGTGTTGCACCTGGACAAATTGTTACCACCACATTGATGCTATTCCTTTGAGCTGATAGATGGAAATTATTCCTTCTGCTTGTGAGGAGTAGTTATGTAACTAGAAGTACTTTCTCATGCCCAACAACCAGGTCTCTGAATCCTCATCCTTCTTGTTTTCACCATTAAATGTAGGAGGCTTGATATTATTCATCTCTCCCTATAGCTCATCTATTCCAAGCCTCCTCTTTTTCTTTCTGACATGGGATGGACTTGAACTGCTGTGTACTCTTCTAGTTGAATGCCTTGGGAAGTGACGGTGATGTCTGCCAACACTTATTGTTCTTCTCCTCTCATCATGAGATCTGTAACTCCCTGATTTGCTTGACTCAGTCTCCTTATCCATCTTCTTCTCTATTCTATGCAAGCTCTGCATTAACTTGACATTGAAGCCTTCTTGCTACTCCTTGGATTTCATAAGCCTCTCATTATCAACTTTATATCTTTGGACATCCTTTTGTAGACTTTTTATGGTATTTACCAAGTTCATGCTTTCTTCCTTGCCTTCTCCATGGCCATTTGAATTTGTACCTTCATTGCCCATATTGACATACATCCCTATGATCTCATCCTCTTCACGACTGTAAGTCCTCTATGTATCTTCCATTTTGTTGGTCTTTGTGTTGATCCTGTTTTGATCTAAATTTTGTTAACTCTGCAAAATATTTAGGAAACAAGATTTGTTAGACTAAATAATTTAACAACTTCATGAAAATTATGCACAATTTTTTCCAATAATTCATCAAAACTCTTTCTTCTCATTTCTTGTGAAATTAACTACCCAGATCAATTTTCTAGGTGCATATATAGACTCTTTTGTCCAAGACCCTTGCATGAACCCGCCATCAACACTTAACTTCTTTTTCCTTCGTGAACTCATAGACTCGCGAACTCACATAATCATAATCTTGTAAACTTTCTTTCATAATTTCGTTCAAAAAGTCTCAACACTTAGCCATTTTTCCACTCTTTTGCCAACTCATGGACTCATAGACTCATAATCTTGTAACCTTTCTTCATAAGTCCATCCAAAAAGTCTCAATACTTAACCATTTTTCCACTTCTTCGTGGACTCGTGGACTCATAAATCCTTTAACCTTTCTTTCATAAGTCCATCCGAAAAGTCTCAACACTTAACCATTTTCCACTTTTTTGCGAACTCACGGACTCAGAGACTCATAATCTTGTAACCTTTCTTTTATAAGTCTGTCTGAAAAGTCTCAACACTTAACCATTTTTCCACTTCTTCACGGGCTCACAGACTCATAAATCTTGTAACCTTTCTTTCATAAGTCCATCTGAAAAGTCTCAACACTTAACCATTTTTCCACTTCTTCATGGACTCGCAGACTCATAATCTTGTAACCTTTCTTTGATAAGTCTATCCAGAAAGTATCAACACTTAATCAGTTTTCCACTTCTTCGCAGACTCCCAGACTCATAATCTTGTAACCTTTATTTCATAAGTCCGTCCGAAAAGTCTCAACACTTAACAATTTTTCCACTTTTTCGCGGACTCACAGACTCATAATCTCGTAACCTTTCTTTCATAAGTCCATCTGAAAAGTCTCAACACTTAACCATTTTTCCACTTCTTCGCGGATTCGCAGACTCATAATATTGTAACCTTTCTTTCATAAGTCCATAGAAGACACACACCCCTCTCGAAGGATTAAAGTAAGAAGAGTTAGACCCATTTATCCACACATCAAAGTGAGTAGAAGACACACACCCCATAATCCATTTTACCAAAGGAAGAACATACCCTAAACGAATCAACAAAAGACCAACATATAGCCAGGAAACCCTATCATAAGCTTTGGATGGCTCCAACTTTATAACTATAGCAGAAGACCGAGAGCTTGATAGTGTGGATATCCTCCTGAGAAAAGCCTATGGCTTTATGAATCTTCCTCTCGTTAATAAACCGAAACAACTCAAGGGAGATAAACCTAGAGAGAATAGGCTTAAGTCTAATAGCAATGATCTTAGAAACAATTTTATACACATAACTACACAATGATATTGGCCTAAAACCATCCAAGCTCTTGAGATGGTTAGACTCGGGGATAGTGGCTATAAATGTGGAGTTGATGCTCCCAAGAACCTTCCCCAATAGTCTAACCATTTCAACTACCCTTGATAAATCTTTCCCAATCAACTCGAAGAAGTCCAAATAAAATTTAGTCATCCACCCATTAGAGCTAGGAATTTTATCCTTTCAAAGAGTATTTATAACATCAAGCAATTCCTCCATGGATACTATCTTATACAGATTTTCATGATCCTTCTCATCCACCATCCTAAGAAAATAAGTAGCCAATCTAATAATTTCTCCTATGTTTTCCCTCTCAGGTTCCTTAAAAATATCATTGAAATATTACACCCTAGGTCTGCCAAATCTTAAAATCCTCAAACCTTATCTTCTTCTTGATTAGACAATTCCCAAATGGTATTTTGAATTTTCCTAAAACTAGAATAACTATGTAAAAATTTGGTATTCTATTCCCCTTGGTCGAGCCAAGTGGCCCTACTTTTTATTCTCTAGTGATTCTCCCTATCCAACAAAAATTTACATTTTTTGGCTTCCATAAGTTTAATATTATTCATCACTTTTTCAATGAATAACCCTTCAACATTTTCTTTGAAAATCCTATCCAAATTATGTTCAACATCCTTCAACTGATTATCCCTAGCCCTATACCTCTCCCTTTATCCCAATATGCAAATCTCTCTTTCACCAATTTTAATGAGGTAGTAAACTGAGAATAAGCAAAATCATCCAAAATTCCATCATACTGATTCCAAGAGTGTTTTACCAAATCCTAAAACTCCTATTCACCAAACAAACTAGGATTATATTTGAAAGGGGCCCCAGGCTTTGAGTTTCCCCGACCTAATTCCAACATAATTGGAAAGTGATTCAAACATCAGGAAGAATCAACCCATCTCCTGTAACTTTCAATCTTTTCCAACAATGCATGATGTACTAAAAACTTGTCAAATTACTTGGAAACCCCTTACACACATGATATGTTATTTGAACAATAGGCCTTAACTCAATAGGTTCATGATCAACCCAACCTACCTCCTCAAACTATTCAAGAAATAAATCTGCTGACATACCATGTCTTATAGAGGTACCCAGGATCTCACCCCTATTTAGAGCGAGATTCATATCTCCCCCCACGATCAAATTTTCAACTTTAATCCACTATGAAGATAGAAGATTCATTTATAAATTTTGTTTCCCCTCATAGGGTCCATACATGTTGAGAAAGGTCAATCCCATGCCAATGCTCTTGCTAAAAACCTCTACGCACAGACCTAAACACACAACAAAGGAGTTGATTAATGAAATGTTCTGACTCCAGCTAGTAATGAGGTCACCAGAAAATCCTTTTGCATTCATAGCCAATAATTCCTATCCCACAAAGGACTTCTTCCAATCCCTAACTATAGTATCCCCATTGCCCATAGTTTCCTGAATAAAAATAACCTCAAGCTTATTTACATCCACAAACTGTTTGAGGGCCAATTTTGGCCTAGCTCCCCAAGCCATGAATGTTAATGGATAAGATCAACATGTTTTAACCCCAATATGGGTTATCCTTGCTCTAATAACCCCAATAACAAGTTTCTACGTGCTTTGATTTACTTCTTTAAACATTGTCTCTGATGCATGCTTCATATAATATTTTATTCCAGACTTTTGACTGCACCCATGCTCTTTTAGAATATCCAATCTCAACCCCCCCCAAAATAGAGAGTCATGTGAGGAGGTACAAAGTCTCAGGTGGTAATGACCACCTCCTCATTTTAAAGGAGAATAAATCCTAGGAATGAGCCTCTCAACAAGGTTATCCCCCCTATCAAATGAAGGGTCTGAGTCAGGACATATGTTAACAAAAAAAAAATCCCCTCCTACTAGTCCAACTTCTGACTTGGCAGACTCTAAAAATGTGTCCCTTACCCCCTTGAATTCATTCCGACAATGAACAATAGAGCCCTCCCCCAATTTTATACGATTAATATAATTCTCTTCAAATAGAAGTTAAGGAAATAAAACAGTCTTACCCAGAGGGTGTGCACCCAAACTCCAGGGCATATCCAACTTTTGTAGTTGAGAAGGAGAGAAATTGAAAAACCTTGCTCCTACTAGGCCTTCCTCCTTAATGCCTTCCAATTGACAAGAGATAAAAATTAAGGGAAAATAAATGTCACCAACCATCAAATTCATATTTGCTAAAATCACCTCCTTCACACCATCAAGCATTCACCCATCCTCCATGGTTTCACCCTTAACATGGCCTGCCAACTTAACATAAATGCGAGGAACTGTTTTTGGAAGAACAAGCTGATCCCCTTACCAAAATTGTCCTCTTACCCAATAATTTCATTTAAAGTACTTATCACAATTACGAATAACATGGCCATGCTGATGGCATATTACACAACAAAATGGAAATTCACATAATCCAGGGTTTGGATGTATGATTTATCACCAACCACCAGCACCATTGACTCAAACAAGCCCAAAATAACATCAATTTCTACCAGGATCAGGGAAATAGATTGACCATTACAGGATTTGTAATTGTCACCCGACATAATGTATTTACCCAAGGTGTCACCAATAGCCTGCAAAGCACATTTGGACCACATCTCCAAAGGTAAACTGATAATTTTACCTAGACTAGAGTACTAGTAGAGAATTCCTCCCTTGCATTGAAACAATGATGCTAGGGTTTGATGGACATGTAAGCCCTGTCAAGAAACTAGTTACCTTTTATAATTTTTAGGGCATCCTCGTCACACCTGAAAATAAACCCAAGCTAGTCTTTTACAAGAAAATGAAATATTAGGCCATAACCCATAATAGGATCCCACTCTAGCTGAATCCATTCATTCAAAAATGCAATGGAAACTCTACGAGAGGAATTTTCCCACTAAAGTCTTCCCTGATAACAATCCAATTTGCTCCACCTGAATATCTTCCCCAACAACCAAAGAAATACCACCTCCCCAAGATTTAGCCACCTTCCATTTCTTCTTCCCTCGCTGATCCATTAAATGAATAACCCCACAACCCTACAAATCTTGCAACTATAAATTCACATTGAAGAACCCTAACCCCAGATAATTTTGGTCCATCACAACATCACATCCAACCTACTCCTCCAAAAGACTGGATAGATTTGACGAAAATCACACCTTGAGTCAACTGACACCCCCTTACTCCTCCCCACAACCCCATTATCTACAATCACATGAATACCATCACCATTTTCTAATGTGGTCTCCAGGGAATAATCTGAAGGGCCCTCTTCTTGCTATATAGAGTTTGCTTGTAGGATGGGGCTCATGTAGGTCACAAATCTGTCAGGATATTGACCCCAACCCCCTTATCTAAAGTTTTGGCAAGTATTGTTGATTAAAGTTGGTTGTCATTGATGTCAACCCTTGAAAAAAGCCCAGTGGCATAAAGGTTTGGGTAATGAACCCAAGTTTGTTTGATGTAAAGATGACTCATTATTTCTTTGTCATTTTTGATAATAAGTACAAATGGATGAACTCCAAAGTGGTCCCCTTATGGTGAAAGCCCTCACGGGAAGACACTTTGCGGATTGAGTTATCCTATAAGTATGGTAAGAGTGAACCCATGCTTATTTGTGGAATAATGAGATGAAGGTCAATGAATTTGTCAGTGAAACTGTCCTAGATGGATAGTTCTTGTCATGCCATTTCTGGTGGTATGTCTAACGTCACATAACTCCTCATGGTTAGAGAGTTATGGTCATGAGAAGTTGGAGAACTAAGGTTTGAGTAATGGACCCAAGTTTGTTTGATGGATAACGGTATGATTTTTGATATATTTTTAGGTACTACTATTATATATGGATAGTACATGTCATGCAATTTCTGGTGGTATGTGGAACGTCACATAACTCCTCACGGTTTGAGAGTTATGGCCTTACGAAGTTGGAGGACCCTCTTATGTCATCTAGAAGCCCCAAAAGGTCAAAGTAGTCAAAGTGGTTTAAGATATTTTAGAAGGTAAATAATAAAGTGAAGTGATGAGTGTAATATGATTCAAAGTGAATACAAAATACATTATTTAAACAATAAATTTAATGGAAAAATTAGAAGTGGGTTAACCCTAAAATAAGGAAAGTGGACAAAGTGACCTAGAAGATGTTTTTAAGGAAGCTATTTGGAGAGTATAAATAAAAGGCAAGGCTCTCTCATTTAAGACACACTTGAGAATATTGAATACCTATAGGTGTTTGAGGTAACCAAAGGATATCTAATCTTAATTTCCAAGGGAAGGTGAAGAAAAGAAGGCCGGAATTCAAGGAAGGATAAATTATTTTGATGATGGTTTCTAAGGTATGTTATTTATAGGTCATCTCACCATTTTCGAAATAATTTTTTTTATAGAATGATTCAGACCATGATATTTCTATGCCATTGAAAGAACATATCCAAGCATATTTGGTAAAAAATCAATCTTTTGAGTCGTTGTATTTTTGGAGTTACACTCTGTGGAAAATAGGGTTTGTGGCTAGTCCTGAAACTAGTCAAAAACATGTGTTTCGGGTAAAAATGTCATAACTTCTTCATAACAGATCCAAATTAAGTAAGACAAAATGTGTTGGTTATATTACAATATGTAGTATTTTGTATAACAATTTCAAATTAATTCAACAAATATTTCATGTGGGGCAGGCTCTACAAGGTCTCTCTCTAGAATAAGTCAGAATTCAGCAAAGTATGCCATTTTTTTTATAACTCCTTTTCTGAGAGGTTCCAAGTAGTGACACCTGGAGGAATTGCACAAAAAACATTGAAGAACATTGTGTATCAGTTTTAGATCTTTATTCATTACAGGTACAAAGTTATGATTATTTCAAGTTAGCGTTGTTGACTAATCCAAAACTAGTCATGTGAGACTAAAGAAAAGTTTGATGAAAATGCTAGTCTCTTGTTGTTTAAAGTTAAGGAAGGTTTGCAGGTATGTGATCATATACACCAGGTCTATTATAGAGTTACAAATCATATTTGTATTATGAAATTTATGTGGGCTTTTGGTTGAGGTACAAGTTGGGTACATGGTGGAGACAAGTAGTTGATGAGTTGGCACATACATGAGGTGTATAGTTGATGATGTTGGTACATATTGATGAGTACTTGACACATGATGGTTGGTTGCACTTGTTTATGGTACAGATTGATTACAGGTTGTTTGGTACAGGTTGGTGCATGGTTGATGCACTTGTTTATGGTACAGGTTGATTACAGGTTGAGGTATAGGTTGATGTATGGTTGATGCATGTTTCAAGTTTATTGGTACATGTTTATAGTGGTATATCTCACAATGATAGTGTGACAGTGGTTCCATTATTCTACTTCTACTTCAGGGCGGTTGGATGGGGCAAGGACAAGTGGTTGTAGCCACCTTCTGGTTGTAGCCGGAGAACATAGGGGGTTGTAGCCTCCTTCTGGTTGTAGCTAGATAATTGGGGAGTCGGAGTTCCTTCAGGTTGTATCCTGAGAAACTAGGGGGTTGGAGCCTCCTTCCAGTTGCAGCTTGAAAACAAAGGAAGTTGGTGCTTCCAATGAATGTAATTCTTCAAGACATATAAGAAAAAACATTCTATGGTTTTTTCCCGATTTGGGTTTCCACATAAAACATTGGTGTACTGTGTATGTGTGTGATTGTTCATTTCTTATTGCTCATTATTGGATAATAATTCTACATTGATACAACACTTGGATTATTTGGAGAAAAATGATTATAATTACGCTATTACTGATTCACCCCCCCTTCTCAGTAATTCAACAATTGGTATCAGAGTAGGTTCCTTCAGAAATCAGTTTAACCAATGAAAGGTAGATCATGAAGAGTACCAACTTGTATAAAAATGGAGTACCATTTTTTGATGGACATAAGTATGCTTTTTGGAGCATAAGGATGAAGACATATATACATGCACAAGGATTTCAAGTTTGGCAATCAATTGTAGATGGATACACAGCACCAACAGTTCCACCAACAAATGACAAAGCAGTTAAACTCGGTGAGAATAATTATAAAGCCAAAAATGCACTTTTGAATGGTCTCAGTGATACGATATTCACCAAAGTTGCACATTGTAAATCCGCTAAAGAGATTTGGGACAAGCTTCGAAATATTTATGAAGGATATACAAAAGTCAAAGCAGCAAAGCTTCAAACTTACAGAGGTCAGTTCGAACAACTAAAAATGAAGGAAGATGAGAATATTGCAGCCTACTTCTTATGAGTTGATGAAACAATGAATGCAGTCATAGGATTGGGAGAAGAAATCAAAGAATCTGTAATTGTTCAAAAGGTACTAAGATCTCTTCCTATGAGATTTAACCCTAAGATATCAGCACTATAAGAAAGATCGGATCTAAACTCAATAAGCATGGACAAACTACATGGAATCTTCACATGATATGAAATGAGAACTGAACAAGAAAATCCAGATGTAAAAGAAGCAGCCTTCAAAGCATCCAAAATATCAAAGAAAAATAAATAGCAACAAGAAGAATATAGCAACAACAATGACGTCTCAGAAGATGATGAAGTGGTCAACTTCGTCAAAAGACTGAACAAGGGAACCAACGATAGGTATAGAGGTAAGATTCCTTTAATTTGTTTTAATTGTGATGGTATTGGTCATTTTTCTAACAAATGTCCTCATAAGAAAAAGATAAATGATGAAGGTTACTCAAAAGGCAAACACTCATATAAAGGCAGAAGAACTACAAAGAAAGTTTTCAAGAAAATCTTATGCACCAAAGAAGACATCTCATCATCAGATGAAGATGAAGTCAGTGACAGTGAGACATGAAGAGTTCTATTCATGGCAGTAAAAGACTCTGACAAAGAAGACTCCAAAGAAGAATATGAAGAAGCTGAAGAAGAATATGAAGAAGTCGAAGAAGAAATTGAAGAGGCATAAGTTGACTATCGAGAATAATTAATGTGTGCCATAGAAGTTATCAGAAGAGAAAAAAAGAAAAACAAGAAACTACAAGTAGAACTAGACAAAAAAAGACAATCGAGAACTAGAACAAATGATCACAAAATTGAAGGTTCAAATAGAAGAAGATAAAATAATTGAAGAAGCACTCAAAGAAAAGCTAGAAGAAAATGACAAGATCATTGGAAACTTGGAAGCATATATTGTCACACTAAGAAAGGATATTCAAAAGAAAAATATGCAGAATAGCTCAAAAGTTTTGGATGACATTATCAGCAGTAAAAAATCTCATCTTGACAAGACCGGACTTGGATATGATTAGACATAAAAGGGATCAAGCTCCAAAAAAATAGAGCAAGAAGCATATCCAAAAAGCTATGCAGAAACAATCAAAGGGGATAGAAGGATATACAAGGAAGATTACAGGGATACTCCTCCACCACGAAGAGTTAGATTTCAGAATCAACAACCAACATATAGGCTTCAATAAGAAGAAGGATTCATAAGAGCACCTCCCTTCAGAAGATCCTCAACTCTGTTAGGGTCCTAACCCGCACATAGGTAGAACAATATATTCTGATGCAATACAGGTCAATATTAATAAGGCCTTGCAATAAAATAGAATAAGTTGAATGTAAGAAGACCTAATAGAAGCTTCCGCTTATAGAAGGATCTTCCTCTAGATTCTTCTTTTGACATGCATATTTAGTATAAATAGGAGTTGAGGGTATGAGAACTCTAGCTTGGATATTATTGTAATAGAGCTCTGCTGAACTGGAGGTTTGCCCCTCAAAGAGGCCCAAGAACATTACTTTCAGAATCAAAGTGCTATTTCTGTTGTGATTCTTATATCATTTCAGTGCTACTGTGGTGATTGTTCTGGTTATATTGCTGTTATTCTGCCATTTCTAGCATTTTATTTATGTTCTGCATACTTTTTATATCTTGTATATTACAAGTGGTATTAGAGCACTTTCCTCAAAAGAAATTGTGGGTAATTTTTTTTTCCAAAGTAGAGACGTATTCCAACATCTTTAAGCCATAGAGATCTGTCGTTACATGCATAAACCCACGATTGAGGGATTCATACACGTAGGAAATACAAGTGGTACTTAAGCGCACATTTGTTGGCCACCCTTATAACCATGTTGGTACCCCTTCGAGTGGTAGCGCATCAGACAACACCTGTGTATGGATTGACCTAGATTACCTGAAGCCCTCTTTAGATAAATCGATTGACCGCCTGACTGCTATAGTGCCACCGAGAAAAACACTAGGGAAGATATTCTCTAGTACCCGGGTAGTCGAGTAGTATGGCTAAGGATACATTCTAGCCTCCTTAGTTAGTGCCCTGAGATATTGGGCCGAGTACTACTGTTGGACCCCACACGTATATCAGAGAGCTATAGCACAAAGCAAACCCTTGTTTGTAGAACCCTTGAATACCTAACCCTTGGGGACAAAAACATAAACAAATTAAAATAGACAAGATCTATTGCCACGCAACTGTGTTTGGGTTGCCAAATCACTACACATTTTTTCCTGGTTAAGCATTTGGGCATTTCATCACTGCAGTATTCTTCAGACTAGAGTATAACTTCGTAGGTGTAAAAATTTCAGCAAAAGTTTTGACCCCACCCGCCTCTTTTTAGTTCCCTCGTCCTCATGGCCCATACCCGTAGCTAAGACTTGGAAGCTCGCTTCAATACCTTGCAATCTAGTCTCATAGAGACCCAACAAGAAGTGAAACAACTCAGTGCCAATGTTGCCAACATCAATACCACCATGCAGTCCTCAATGAAGGAAATTAAACAAGACCTGACCACCCAGCTTGAATCTGTCTTTTTGACACTCTACACCAAGATGCATATCCCTATAGATAACCCTTCCTCTGACTCACCTCCACACACTAAAGGTGAAAATTCCTCTCATTCCCATAACTTTCAGCCCCATCACTTTCAATGTGACCTATGCCTTCTGCGGGTGGATGTGACTGAATTTTATGGCTCGAACCCCACTGATTGGGTAACCCAAATGAAACATTATTTCTCTTTATACGACATTACAGATGAATTGGCCAAACTCCGGTATGGTGTTCTCCATCTAGATCAAGAACGTTGGCAATGGTGGCAATGGAGAAAAACTTCCTGTCAAGTGTATATTGCTTGGACGCACTTTGTCGAAGAACTTTATGAATGCTTTGACACTAGCACCAACCATTTGGGCCATTTGAAAAAGTTGAAACAATCAAGAACAATGGAAGACTTTATAGCTGCCTTTTAGCGGCTGGCTTTTCAGACAGAGGGCATGTCTGATGCCTTTTTCCTAGAATGTTTTATCAATGGCCTCAAGGATGAGATTCGGGCCCATGTTCTCATGGCTCGGCCTTAGAGTTGGGTGGAGGCTACTAAAAGAGATAAAGAAGCACAACAGGTTGTATCTTCTCAAAACAAAAAACCCTCCTTTATCCCTCGCCCTAAACCAGTAAATCCCACTACTTCCTCTGCTCCACTAAAGATCCAAAAATCGACCAGGGTTGAAATGGTTGAACGCCAACTCAAAGGCCTTTGTTATAATTGTGATGACAAATATTTCCCAGGCCACAAGTGTAAGGAACAAAAGATTTTTATGGTCATCTTTGAGGATATTTTGGAAGAGGATGTTGAAAATCCCCTTGTGTCTGAGTCACCTGAAACCATTGACATAACCCCTCCCTCAGACAGTCCCGAAGTAGAACCAGTCATTTCCCTCAATGCTCTCACTGGCTTCTCCACTCCCCAAACCCTCAAGCTAATCGACTACATCAAGCATCAAAAGGTCATCATTCTGGATGATAGTGGAAGCACCCATAATTTTATTCATCACCGCATTGCCCAAGAAACTCATTGCTACATCCATGCCATCAATAATTTCCAAATCATGATTGCCAATGGTGGCTCCATGAAATGTGGAGGGTGTTGTAAAAATGTGCGTCTCCAAATTGGTGACTACCACCTGAAATCTCATATGTTTGCTATCGACATGGGCGGTTGCGACATTTTGTTGGGTGCAAACTGGCTATGGACTCCGGGTCCCATTCTCATGGATTTTAAGGAATTAGCCATGTAATTCGATCAGGAGGGCCACCAATATAAGTTCCAAGGCATCACCACCGGTTCACTTGATATCATTAGTTCCCATTGCATGGAAAAGCTTCTCAAAAAAGGTCATTTTGGTGTTATTGCCCAACTCCATGCCATACAAGCAACAAAGACACCCTCGGTGCTGCAAGACCTCCAAGCCATCCTTTCTAAAAATCAATTGGTCTTTTCCACTCCCAAGGGACTCCTTCCTTCCCCTAGTGTTCATGATCATTCCATTCCCCTTGTACCTGGAAGCCTTCCTCGTAATATCCATCCGTATCGTCACCCCTTTTCCCAAAAAAATGAAATTGAGAAAATGGTCCAGGAACTCCTAAATGGAAGCGTTATCTTCCCTAGTATGAGCCCCTACTCTTCTCCTGTGGTGATGGTCTTGAAGAAAGAAGGTTCTTGGCGCATGTGTATTGAATTCCATGCCCTCAACAAACTTACCATTAAAGACAAATTTCCCATTCTTGTCATTGATGACCTCTTGGATGAATTGAATGGTGCCCAATTCTTTACTAAACTTGATCTTTGTTCAGGCTACCACCAGATACGTATGAAAGAGGCAGACATTCCCAAGATTGCCTTTAGAACTCATGAGGGCCACTATGAGTTTTTGGTCATGCCCTTTGGCTTGTGTAATTCCCCTTAGCTCCACCTTCCAAAGCTGCATGAATCATGTCTTCCATCCTTTTCTCTGTCATTTTGTCTTAGTTTTCTTTGATGATATCCTCATGTATAGAAAAAACTGGACAAACCATCTTGCTCATGTGGATCGAGTTCTCCATCTACCATCTCAACACCAACTTTTCCTGAAACAATCTAAATGTGCTTTTGGCGCCTCATAAGTAGAGTACTTGGGTCATCTGGTTGGCAAGGATGTCAGGGTGGATCCTAAAAAGATTGAAGCCATGCAAGACTAGCCTCACCCAAAGACTCTCAAAATCTTGCGTAGATTTCTGGGCTTAACATGTTATTATCACAAGTTTGTTAAGAATTATGGAAAGATTGCAACACCTCTCACTGCTCTCCTAAAAAAGAACTCTTTCACTTGGACTCCAGCCGCTGCTCAAGCTTTTCAAACCTTGAAGATGACCATGTGCACCACTCTAGTCCTTGCCCTTCATGATTTCACAAAGACCTTTGTCTTGGAATGTGATGCCTCAGGGAAAGGAATTGGTGCTGTCATTGTGCAAGAGGGTCGGCCTTTGGCCTTTACCAACAAGAAACTATTTGAATTAAATCTAGGCAAATAAATCTATGAAAAGGAAATGTTGGCTATTCTGCATGCCGTTGATCTGTGGTGCCCTTATCTATTGGGGCAACGCTTCCAAATTAAGACAGACCATCAAAGCCTCAAGTATTTTTTGGAACAACACATTTCCTTTCCGGAGCAACAAAAATGGGTGACTAATCTCTTTGGATATGATTATGAGATTATTTACAAGAAAGGCAAAGACAATGTGGTTGTGGATACACTTTCCAAAAAATATGAAGATGAAGGATCCCTTTTTTCCCTTTCCTTCATTGTACCAGATTGGCTCTAAGTCGTTCGCTAGGAATGGCTACAAGATCCCAAAAGTTCTCATCTGATCAAAAAATTGCAGTCCGATGCACCAGCCTCCCCAGGGTACTCTCGGCTCCATGATGAGCTTGGATACAAAGACCATTTGTATTTAAGTAAACAATCAAAGCTTAAATCCATGGTACTTTCTGAGCTTCATGCTACACCCACAACGAGGCACTCCGGGTTCACGAAAACCTATGAGAGGGTCAAACATTCTTTTTTCTGGGATGGTATGAAACAAGACATTCATAATTTTGTAGCTGAATGTGATGTGTGTCAACGCAACAAGGGATAAATGGTCAAATCTCCGGGCACACTACAACTGCTTCTGATTCCACCTGCTATTTGGAGGGATATTTCTATGGATTTTATTACAGGCTTACCCAAATCGAAAAATAAATCAGTCATCATGGTGGTTGTTGATCGCCTTTCCAAGTATGCTCATTTCTGCGCTCTTCAACACCCGTTTACAACATCCATGGTGGCTCAAATTTTCATGGATCAGGTCTTCAATCTTCATGGCATGCCACACTTTATTGTTTCTGATCGCGACCCAATTTTCACAAGCAATTTTTGGCAAGAACTGTTCAAGCTACAAGGCACCCAATTGCATCTCAGCACAACTTATCATCCCCAGACTGATGGTCAAATGGAAGTTGTCAAGAAGTGTTTGGAAACATATTTGAGTTGTTTTGCCTCGGAAAAGAAAAATCAGTGGGCTCAAGGGTTACCCCTAGCTGAAAGGTGGTACAACACTTCATACCATACAACTACACGCATGAATCCTTTTGAAGTGATATATGGATAGAATCCACCTTCAGTTCTCTCATACTTACCTGGTGTCTCAAAGGTCTAGGCGGTTGACCAAACACTTACAGTTCAAGAGGCTATTTTCCGTACCGTCCAAGAAAATTTGGTCATGGAAGAGAATCACATGAAGCAACAAGCAGATCAAGGTCACTCTGAATGTCAATTTGTAGAAGGGGATCAAGTGTTTCTTCGACTGCAACCTTATAAGCAAACTTCCCTCAAGGTTGAGCATTGTCAGAAGAGCATTGTCAGAAGCTAGTGCCCAAATTTTATGGTCCTTATACCATTCTCAAGCGTGTGGGAAAGGTGGCCTATCAGTTAGATTTGCCCAGTCATTCGAAGCTACATCCTGTTTTTCATGTTTCATGCTTAAAGAAGGTGATTGGAACTAAGTGCCAAATTCAAACCAACCTTCCCAAGTTAGCCGAAGAAGGATCCATTTGGCTACAACCACAAGCAGTTTTGGACCAACATGAGTGTTGTCTGCGTTAGAGAACCATCAAGGAAGTGTTAGTCCAGTGGAAAGATACAATTCTAGCAGATGACACTTGGGAACCAACTACCATTCTACAACAATTTCCACATCTCAAGCCTTGAGGACAAGGCTGTTTTTAAGGGGGAGGACATGTTAGGGTCCTAACCTGGACATAGGTAGAACAATATATTCGGATGTAATAAAGGTCAATATTAATAAGGCCTTGCAATAGAATAGAATAAGTTGAATGTAAGAAGACCTAATAAAAGCTTCTGCTTCTAGAAGGATCTTCCTCTAGATGCTTATTTTGATAGACATATTTAGTATAAATAGAAGTCGAGGGTATGAGAACCCTAGCTTGGATATTATTGTAATAGAGCTCTGCTCAACTAGAGGTTGCCCCCTCGAAGAGGCCCATAAACATTGCTTTCATAATCAAAGTTCTATTTTTGTTGTTATTCTTATATCATTTCAGTGCTACTATGGTGATTGTTCTAGTTATATCGCTGTTATTCTGCCATTTCTAGCATTTTATTTCGGTTCTACATACTTTTTATATCTAGTATATTACAAATTCCCAGGTATCAAAATATATTTTTTGGTTTATGTTATGCATGTAATAATTTTGGACATAAAGCTGTGAATTGCAGAGCTAACAACATGAACAATAACAACTTTGAGAGTCATACACAAAGGGGTTATTCAAGAAGACCTAGTGAAACATAGAGAATAAGTTACAACAGGTTTGAATCTTTGAGCACTGAAGTGGAATGTTACAAATGTAACAATTTTGGACACATGGCCAAAGATTGTAGAATGACAGTCTCTTCTAAAGAACCTCAACAGAATAACAACAATCACATACATGAACCTCAGAAAACGACATGGATAAGAAAGCAAGATCAGTATAACAATGAAGAATGCACAATCACTCTACAAGCTAAGCAGAAGAAACATGGTTGTTATGTTGACAGTGGGTGTTCAAAACACATGACAGGTGATAGAGACAATTTTCTTACATTATGAAAGGAAAGAGATGGATCAGTCTCCTTCGTAAATGATGATTCAACCAAAATCATTGGAAAATGCACAGTCCGAATTGGGAACAAGAATGAAAAGGAAGAAACTGTTCTACTAGTAGAAGATATGAAACATAATCTTCTAAATGTGAGTCAAATGTGTGACCAAGGTCATAAAGTTACTTTCGATTCACAAAAGTGTGAGATAAGAAAAGAAGGTTCAGGGAAATTGGTTGCTACAACTGCAAGAACTTCAAGCAACATATATGTGTTAAGTGAAATCGGAAGTGAAAAGTGTTGTCACGTAAGGAAGATGAAAGTTGGCTATGGCATAGAAGAATGGGCCACATACATTTTGATAACATTGTCAAAGTAATAAAAAGAGAAGCAGTCAGAGAAATGCCCCAGATCACAAAACCAACCAACACTTTATGCAAGCATTGTCAACAAGGAAAGTAAACAGTGACCAGGTTCAAATCAAAGGAATATTCAATGACAAGACCACTGAAAATTGTGCATACTGATCTAGTTGGACCAACTAGAACAAAGGGCTTAAAAGGTGAGAAATAATTTATGTTATTAGTTGATGATTATACAAGAATGACTGCAGTTTTCTTTCTTAAGAATGAGTCATAAGCTTTTGAAAACTTCAAGATCTAAAAGGAAATGGTTGAAAATGAAATGGATTCAAAAATCAAATGCTTGAGATTTGATAATGGAGGAGAGTTTACCTAAAAGGAATTTATGGACCACTGCAACAATCATGCAATAAAAAGACAATTCTCCGTTTCTAGGACACCTCAACATAATGGAGTTGTTGAAAGAAAAAACATGACAGTATAGGAAATGGCTCGAACAATGCTAATGGATTCAAAATTGACAGATATTTTTTGGACACAGGCAGTGCATACAACAGTTCACATTCAAAACAAAGTAATGCTCAGAAACAACACTGACAAAACTCCTTATGAACTATGTAAAGGAAGACCAACAAATGTAAATCACTTCAAAAATTTTGGAAGCAAATGCTATATCAAAAGAGAACATGGCAGAATGGGAAAGTTTGACTTTCGCGTGGACAAAGGAGTACTTGTTGGTTACTCAAGTACAAGGAAAGCATACAAGTGTTACAATCTAAGATTGAGCAAAGTTGTGGAAAGCATCAACGTGACAATTGATGAAACATGCAGACTAGAGTCAAAGGAAGAAGAAAATGAATCAATGAAACAACCCTTAGAATAAGAAACAAAAGATGAAAAAGAAGTAGAATTGGAAGATAAAGAGAATCCGATAGAAGCAGAAGAGGAATTTCAGTAAGTGCCTCCAAAGACACCCATTAGACGAGTACAAAAGAATCATCCTTCATAATAGATTATTAGAAACAAAGATGCAGGAGTTGAGACTAGAAGAAGAATCCATTCACCAGAACAAACACACCTAGCACTCTCATCCACAATTGAACCAAACTGTTTTGAAGAAGCCAACAAGGATGGATTTTGGAAAAAGGCCATGGATGAAGAATTGGATCAAATAGAGAAAAATGACACTTGGGAACTGGTTCCAAGACCAAAGAATAAGAATGTGATCGGCACAAAGTGTGTCTTAAAAAATAAATTGATTGAAGATGGATAGGTTACAAGGAACAAAGCTAGATTGGTATGTAAAGGATATGCATAGGTTGAAGTAATCGACTTTGAAGAGACATTTTCCCCACTTTCCAGAATGGAAGCAATCCATTTGCTTTTAGTTTATGCATGCTCCAAAAATATTAAAATATATCAAATGGACGTAAAATCAACTTTTCTGAATGGGGAACTTGAAGAAGAAGTCTACATTGAACAACTAGAAGGATTTCAGTTGTCAAAGAACGTAGATTATGTGTGTAAACTAAAGAAATACTTGTATGGTCTAAAACAAGATCCTAGAGGATGGTACTCTAGACCAAATAAGCATCTGCAGCAGGAAGGGTTCAGAAAAGGAAGTGTTGATCCGGATTATTTTCGGCACGAAATGAGAGCGGAGATATAATAAAGAAATGCACAGAGATATCGCGTATATCCAGTAATATAACAGAAATATATCAGAGATGCAATCATAAACACAGAGATACAGTAATACACGATTTCTATTAATGAAATAAATGTACAAAGACTGTAAAAATACAGAGTGAAAGACTCGGTAGAATGGTGGCAGCTTATCTCTGAGAAGAGATGTGACGGCTACTCACATTCGCAAGAAGATGGTTACAATGAGGCTCGGAAGGCCTTTTTTTACAATAGACGGGAATGCCAAAAGTCCTAGACATCCAAAAACCTAACCCTAGGAGATGAAGCGCCAAAAGTCATGTGGGCCCCGTTTGGGTAAGTTGGTGCATCAACTTCCCGGG
>ML791841.1:121197-164115 GCA_009831015.1 Picea engelmannii
TCGAAAAAACTTCATTTAGGCCCTCAAAATGGCCCCGGAAGTGAAAACCTGCTAAAAATAGTAAATTGCCAAAATGGCCAGAAAACTGTTTTGAGCCATTTGGAAAAGGTGGGTGGCCCCCGATATCCACCTGGATCAAGTGTAGACAACAACCTCTACATCAAGGTAAGTCAAGGTAATATTTTATTAATTGAAGTTTATGTTGATGATATTATTTTTGGTAGTGATGATGATAGGTTAAACCATAAATTTGCAAAAGATATGCATAATGAATTTGAAATGTCATTACTTGGAGAACTATCCTTCTTTATGGGACTTCTGATACATCAAAGAAACCAAGGAATTTTTATTTCTCAAACCAAGTATATCATCGAAATGCTAAAGAGGTTTGGAATGGAAGATTACAAACCAGTTATCACTCCCATGCAAACCAGTTGCAAGTTGAGCAAAGATGATGATTCAAAGTCTATAGATCAGAGGCAATACAGGTCAATGATTGGCAACCTACTATATGTGACAACATCCATACTAGATGTAATGCAGGCAGTTGGATAGGTGGTACGATTTCAAGCAACACCAAAGGAATCACATGTATTAACAGTGAAGAGTATTTTCAGATATCTCAAAGGAACAAAAGAGTTTGGATTATGGTATCCAAAAGGAAAGGATCTATCACTTATTGCCTACACAGATGCAGATTGGGCAGGTTGTATTGATGTCTGACGAAGCACCAATGGAACAACATTCTGCTTGGGTGAGTGTTTAGTATCATGTCTAAGCAAGAAACTATCATCAGTATCTTTATCTATAGCCGAGGCAAAGTATATTGCAACAACATCATGTTGTACACAAGTTCTTTGGATGAAACGAACTCTGACAGATATACATGTTGAGTATGATGAGCCCATTCCAATCTATTGTGATAATACAAGTGCCATCAGTATCTCAAAGAACCAGATGATGCACTCCAAGGCAAAGCACATTCCAATCAAGTATCATTTTCTATGGGAGCAGGTTGCAGAAAAGAACATCAGAGTTGAGTATGTGGGCACAAAAGAACAAGTGGCAGACATCTTTACAAAACCACTTCCATGGGAATCCTTTGAGTATCTTCACCAAAGACTCTGAGTTATTTATACTCCAAAATGAATGCTTTTAAATGCTTTTATTATATGTCTTAGATGTACACGAGGAAGCACCATAAAGAGGACAATTCAGTCAGGGGGAGCAACCCCGGATGGAAAGATACCTTTGCCATTGATGACAAAGGGGGAGAGATTTATCAGATGCAAAGGACAGAGGCATGATTCTAGGGGGAGCAATGGTCACATAGATGAAGAGGACAGAGGCATGGTTCTAGGGGGGGCATGAGTGATATGACTTTAGTATTTCATGAAATGATTTCAGTATTGCATCAGAGTGTTTCCATCAATGCCAAAGGGGGATGTTGTTGATTAAAGTTGGTTGTCATTGATGTCAACCCTTGAAAAAATCCCAGTGGCACAAAGGTTTGGGTAATGGACCCAAGTTTGTTTTATGTAAAGATGACTCATTATTTCCTTTTTATGGTTGATAATAAGTACAAATTGATGAAATCCAAAGTGGTCCCCTTATGGTGAAAGCCCTCATGGGAAGACGCTTTGTGGATTGAGTTATCCTATAAGTATGGTAAGAGAACCCATGATTATTTGTGCAATAATGAGATGAAGGTCAGTGAATTTGTCAGTGAAACTATCCTATTTGTATAGTGCTTTTCATGCCATTTCCGGTGGTACGTGGAACGTCACATAACTCATGGTTAGAGAGTTATGGCCATGAGAATTTGGAGAACCTAGGTTTGGGTAATGAACCCAAGTTTGTTTGATGGATAAGGGTATTATTTTTGATATATTTTTAGGTACTAATATTCTATATGGATAGTACATGTCATGCCATTTCTGGTGGTATGTGGAATGTCACATAACTCCTCACGGTTTGAGAGTTATGGCCTTACGAAGTTGGAGGACCCTCTTATGTCATCTAGAAGCCCCAAAAGGTCAAAGTAGTCAAAGTGGTTTAAGAGATTTTAAAAGTTAAATAATAAAGTGAAGTGATGAGTGTACTATAATTCAAAGTGAATACAAAATAAATTATTTAAACAATAAATTTAATGGAAAAATTAGAAGTGGGTTAACCCTAAAATAAGGAAAGTGGACAAAGTGACCTAGAAGATGTTTTTAAGGAAGTTACTTGGAGAGTATAAATAAGAGGCAAGGCTCTCTCATTTAAGAAACACTTGAGAATATTGAATACCTATAGGTTTTTGAGGTAACGAAAGGATATCTAAACCTAATTTCTGAGGGAAGGTGAAGAAAAGATGGCCGAAATTCAAGGAAGGATAAATTCTTTTGATGATGCTTTCTAAGGTATGTTATTTACAGGTCATCTCACCATTTTAGAAATACATTTTTTTCTATAATGATTCAGACCATGAAATTTCTATGCCATTGAGGAAACATATCCAAGTATATGTGGTAAAAAATTCATCTTTTGGGTCATTGTATTTTTGGAGTTACACTCTGTGGAAAATAGGGTTTGTGGCTAGTCCTGAAACTAGTCAAAAACATGTGTTTCGGGTAAAAATGTCATAACGTCTTCATAACAGATCCAAATTCAGTAAGACCAAATGTGTTGGTTAGAGTACTCTATGTAGTATTATTTGTAATATTTTAATATTGACTCAACCAATAGTCCGTGCGGGGCACCCTCTACAAGCTCGCTCTCTAGAAAAACCCATAATTTAGCAAGTTATGCCATTTTTGCTATAAATCCTTTTCTTAGAGGTTCCAATTAGTGACACCTGGACGCATTGCATAAAACACACTGAATAACATTGTGTATCGGTTTCAGATCTTTATTCATTACAGGTACAAAGTTATGATTATTTCAAGTTAGGGTTGTTGACTAATCCAAAACTAGCCATGTGAGACTAAAGAAAAGTTTGATGAAAATGCTAGTCTCTTGTTGTTTAAAGTTAAGGAAGGTTTGAACGTATGTGATAATATACACCAGGTCTATTACAGATTTAAAAATCATATTTGGATGATGAAATTGATGGGGGCTTTTGGTTGAGGTACAAGTTGGGTACATGGTGGAGACAAGTAGTTGATGAGTTGACACATACATGAGGTGTATAGTTGATGATGTTGGTACATATTGATGAGTCATAATTGATGAGTACTTGACACATGATTGGTACATATTTGGTACATGGTTGGTTGCACTTGTTTATGGTACATGTTGATTACAGATTGTTTGGTACAGGTTGGTGCATGGTTGATGCACTTGTTTATGGTACAGGTTGATGCATGGTTCAAGTTTATTGGCACAGGTTTACAGCGGTATATCCCATAGTGATAGTGTGACAGTGGTTCCATCATTCTACTTCTACTTTAGGGCCGTTGGACGGGGCAAGGACAGGTGGTTGTAGTCACCTTCCAATTGTAGCCGAAGAACATAGGGGGTTGTAGCCTCCTTCTGGTTGTATCCAGAGAATTGGGGAGTTGGAGATTCCCTCAGGTTGTAGCCTGAGAAACTAGCGGGTTGGAGCCTCCTTCTAGTTGCAGTTGGAAAACAAAGGAAGTTGGTGCTTCCAATGAATGTAATTCTTCAATACATATAAGAAAAAACATTCCATGGTTTTCTCCTGATTTGGGTTTCCATATAAAACATTGGTATACTGTGTATGTGTGTGATTGCTCATTTCTTATTGCTCATTATTGGATAATAATTGTACATTGATATAACACTTGGATTATTTGGAGAAAAAGGATTATAATTACGCTATTACTGATTCACCCCCCCTCTCAGTAATCCAACAAGTATATAGAATTTTTGTTGTGAACCCCTCCATGGCCCTAGTGACCTTGACATCATGAGACCCATAGGAGACAAAAATGTCCTCTTATGGGACAATTTCTTTAGGGTAATCAACTAGTTGTAACTCAAAATCCACCATGAAAGATTAAACCCAAAAGAATATATACTTCATATATAAAATCCAGATCAAGTGCACAGGTTGGTGAAAAGAGTCTACACCATTAGTGGTGTGAGAGGGTGAGAAAAAACTTCTATAGCAAATCCATGCTCAAGAAAATTTCCAAGGTACGTGTAGTAGTTTGCTATTGATTGATGCTTTGTGTTGTTGGAGGAAAATAGGGTTACTAGATACCTCAAGAAGATTTCAGTGAGACATATATGCTCAAAGAATAATGTATCTCATTTTCCTCTGTTATCACAAAAAAATAACTCATTACTCAGGTTGGTGGGTGGAGAAGAGCTTGATGGCACCTAGGAAATTATTGTGATGTGAGTCCTCGAGAGTCGAAGAGCGGACATGATCTATTGTATTGAAACACTTTTTCACCACAATATACCTTAATTACCTGCTACGTGGACTAGGATATATGCTCTCAATAATAATATTGGTGGGTACATGTCCGTTGAGATTTATAAAAAAGGGAGCCCTAGGAATGCCCCAAAATGCTAGGGTTTCTAGAAAATATCTGATACACTCACTTTATGGACACTAATCTCTTGCTAGATAACTATGTAAAGGGACTATGTTGGCTTGCATATCTATGTTGATAGATCAGAGAGAGAATGACAATTATATAATGCCATAAACATGAATCACAACCAATTCCTTCGAAAATTATCCAACGTAATACCAGATATTTGAAGAGGCACTCTTCCTCCTTTCATATGCTTGGATGCATAAACCATAGATTCCCATAGAAACCCTAGATCCCCATGGTTTAGAAGAAGTGATGTTCTCTACATCCCTCCTCTCACTCAATGAGAATATGATGCCAAGCAACACATGAAATTGGGATTTTACACTAACATTCCAAGAAAAACTACACTAGAAAACCACCATTGTGCTTGCCAATATATGCATAGATTTTCAAACAACTTTCACTAGATTTTCTAATACAAGTAACTAATCAAGATAAGATGTTGCAAAGATTCCTAACAAAGTCATCATCATCATCATCATCATCTTCCAGATAGTCTTCATATTCTTGTAGCTCATCTCCATTCCTTTCCCATTCTTTATTCTCCTAATGCTTTACATGGTCTAAATAATACTCTTCACAGTCAACATCTTCATCTTCACTACTATGAATGGCTTCATTCATTATCACACCTTCTTGGCCATCCATTAGAATAGGCTTTGCAGCTTTAACCTCAAGTGTGTTTCATCCTTCCATGTTAGTACATGTTAGTTTTATAAGAAATTACATTGGGAATGTGTTTTCACATCTTTGACTGGTGGGCAAAAGCATATTTAGTATGCCCCGAGATGTTCATGGTAGTCAACTCAGGAAGGGAACTTGCCATGCAAAAACCTAATTTGGAGTATAAGTTGTTTAGCATACTCGCTTGTGTCACTTGGTATTGAAGTCTTTCGTATCTATAGAGAACCAAATGTAATGCAAAACACGGGTTTTGCATGTTTATATAGGCCTTCTATAAACAATACCTTTGGTTCAAAAGTCTTAATTCATGTACCTTACCTATTGTTGGGATAAAATCGAGCCACAACATATAAAGGCACTGATAGTGGGTACTTTTCCCTTTAAAGCTCCACATGATGGCAACCTATAGGCACACCTAGTCTTACCATGAGTAGTTAGCTTAACATGCCTAATAGTAACTTAATGTTAGGTCAGTATGACTTACAAACACACAAAAACAATACATTGGTTTGAGTCTACACATTTATTAAAAAAACCTTTCTATCACATGCATCATAAATAGAAGTAAGAAACAAGTCATTTAAATACATATACATAAGGAAAACATGCGCGGGGCTAGGGTTAAACCAAACACATATACTCCTGTATACACGATGGAGGTTTCATTCAAACCCTGTTACCTGAATGTATCCAATGCTTTTTTTTGTAATTTTTTTTTTCAATAATCCATACAAATTTGTTTGGGAGCCTTTCACCACGCTCACAAGCCTCTAATATATAAGGCATGCAAAATTAAATGAGATTTTATATCTTACCCATAGATAATTGTGGTAGGCCCAAGGTCATGCATTACATAATGCTTTGCGGTAGGCCCAAGGTCATGCATTATATAATGGTTTGGACACTTGAAAATGCTCTCAAGGTGATAAAATATATATGCTCATGCATGAAGGTTGATATAACTAAAACAAATAAAATAACAACCATTCTAATTGAAATAAACAAGGGCTGCATGACAACGTAGTCCATGCCCAGGTAGTTGGGAAATATATGCTGAACAATGTGACTTAATATAGCTAAATGCATAGACAATGAATAGTCTTTGCCAAAAGATAATTCATATAACAAACAAGGATAGCATTATTGTTTATGCAAATAAGACAATGATAAGAATACAATAGAAACAAGTAATAACATTTAGTATAAAACTTTGTAAACATAAGAGACGAAGTAAATTGTTCAATGTGAAGTAAAACTTATTAAATAAGTCAAATGTTCAATGGGGACATTATCATATGCGGGAAGCAATGCAAAGTATTTGCAGTAAAACCATTCAACATGAAACTTTGTAAAAATAAATAGAAAGGTAAAGTATTTTGTGGAGTAAAACTTAGTAAATAAGTGATGTGTTCAATGGGGAGATCAACATATGTGGGAAACACTGTAAATAAGTTAAGTGTTCAATGGGGACATTAGCATATGCGAGAAGCAATGTAAAGTGTTTGGAGGTTAGGAAGAGTAAGAACCAATGCAAAGTATCCACATGTTATAATTACGGGAAACAAAGTGGGTAGAGTTGTTCACAGAAGAGATTAACAATGAAACTTAATATAACTATATGAAAAAGTAAGATAACCTTGATGTTACATTGAATATCGCTCCATCAACCTGTAAAAGTTGATTACCAACAAAAATCAACACAAAAGTCTTTTCACTTTTTAGATATCTCAATGCTTTTACTTATATACATGTATTCAAAAATAAGTATATAAAGTGAACAAAATGCTTCTATGCATATACTTAACTTAAAAAATATTTCCAAACATATATAACTTCAGTACATATATCTTCGACACAGATTCTGACAAGTGATGTAATTTGCATGATAACCAATTCATTATGGTAGGTTCATTTGCTAAGATTCCACCACAAATTCTCGATACTTAGTTGGATTTATTTTAAGTAACAATGTTTATTATAAAAAATAAGTATATAAAGTGAACAAAATGCTTTAAATATGCACATGTTTAACTTAAAAAATATTGTTCACTTGAATTTATTTTAAGTAACAATGTTTATTATAAACAAATAAGTATATAAAGTGAACAAAATGTTTATATGCATATATTTATGTAAAAAAATATTGTTGAGTTGATTTTGTTTTAAGTAACAATATTTATTATAAAAAATAAGTATACAAAGTGGACAAAGTGGACAAAGTGTTTCTATGCATATGTTTAACTAAAAAAAAATGTTGATTAATGACCATAATTTTAATTTTAATATTTATTTATTCATTTTTCATGTTGTGCGGGGCGTTTTGCTATGATGATATCTACACAGTCTGCTCTGCATAGATATATCTTATGCACCTCCACACTCCGCATTAGTAAATAAGTGAAATGTTGAAGGGGAGGTTACCATATGTGGAAAGCAATGTAAAGTGTTTGCAATGAAAACATTTTGCACAAAACTTTGTAAAAACAAGCGAAAAGGTGAAATGTTCAATGTGGAATAAAACTTAGTAAATAAGTGTTGAATGCGGAGGTTAGCATATGTGAGAAGCAATGTAGATAAGTGAAATTTTAAATGGGGAGGTTAGCATATGTGGGAAGCAATGCAAAGTGTTTGGAGATTAGGATGGGCAAGAACCAATGCAAAGTATCCACACATTATAATTGTAGGAAGTAAGGTGGGTAAAGTTCTCGAGACAAGAGATAAATAGTGAAACTTAATATAAATAAATGAAAATGTAACATAAGTTTGATGCTGACATTGAATGTCGCCCCAACAACCTATAAAGATTTATAATCAACAAACATTAAAACCAAAGTCTTTTAACTATTTAGATATGCCAATGCATTTACATATATACATATATTAAAAAATGAGTATATTAAGTGAACATAATGCTTTTATGCATATGCTTAACTAAAAAAATATTGTTAAATAGATATATCTTCCTCACATATATATGATCGACATAGACACATTGTCCCACATATATATATTCTGAATGTTTGCATAGGCATGTCCCCTGCACAACCAAGCTTTAGTCTTATTCAAACCCTTGTGCGGATAATTCATATCACTCATACTCCTGCACTCCCACACTAAACAACTCCGCACTTTCAAGAGTTCACAAAATGATTTTCTGCATATGCTTAACTAAGAAAATATTGTTAAACACACACACACACACACACACACACACACACACACACACATCATCCCCATAGATATATCTTCCACACGTTTTCACAAGCATATCCCTTGCACATGCAATAATTTGTCTAATTTGAACCCTTGTGTAGATAATTCATATCACTCATCCTCTCGCACTCCCCAACTTCGCACTACCAATAGTTAAATAGCACAAACTCCGACCAACAATGTAATTTGCATGATAACTAACTCATTTATGACAATTTCACTTTCAAGATTCCACCTTTAACTCTCGACACTTAGTTGAATTTATTTTAAGTAACAATGTTTATTATAAAAAATAAGTATATAAAGTGAACAAAATGCTCTTATGCGTATGTTTAACTTAAAAAATATTGTTGAGTTGAATTTGTTTTAAGTAACAATGTTTATTATAAAAAATAAGTATACAGAGTGAACAAATTGCTTTTATACTTATGTTTAGCTTAAAAAATATTCTTGATTAATGGTCATAATTTTAATAATTTACTTATCCATTTTTCAAGACATGGAGAGCGTTTTGCTGTGACCATATCTATGTAGTGTGCTCTGGACATATATAACTTTTGCACCTTGTTGAGGAAAATATATGAAATGATCTTACTCAAGCATTTTCAGATTCTGCGTGGCTAAATCAAAATAGATGGGATTCTCACCCTATGTTTATAGCCAACAAAAATAACATCCTAACTCACAAGTATTAATTACCAGTGCTTAGGATAGTCTTTTATCAATAAAAAGCTTACTGGAAATTTACTTTTTATGTAATTTTCTGAATGTAACAGTTGCTGAAATACATGTAAAGACAGAAGTAAATACACCAAGATGATAATCAAGATATATGAGACATAAAGCAATCCTTTATTTCATTCCAATTCACCAAAGAATCACTCTCTTTACAAAATTTCATGCAGAAATTTAGGACCAAAGTCAAACTTAGAGATCCCCGATGGAACATACAAAAGGACCTCTGGCATAAAATCAAAACTGAACTCTAAAAAGCTGGATCAGCTTGCCACAGATTGATGCCCACTCGACTCTGCACAATAGCCTTTGTTAGTCATGAAAACTAATTCACAAACAGACAAGTCTACACAGACTATCAAAGACAGATCAACACCTCTGAAAAACAAGTGTTTGAATGATGTAATTCAGCCTCGAATCTTGCTGTCTACAATAAGACCCTACTATCATAAAAAATAATTAGGCTTGGATAAATTAAGGAATGAATGAAAACTGAATTATCTCAACATAAACTCAAAGAGCAAACCTTAGTATGCTTCTCCTTCTATCATCTTCTTGTTCCTCCATTTCCTTTGTTTTAAAACAAAATTAGAATTGGTTGAAGTAGTTGAACCAACTCATCAGTTAAGTTAATTAAAAGACTCAACCAACAACTTTAGTTAGGGGGAAAAATAATAATCATAATAAGGGTTATAAATAAATAATAACTAGTAGGTGGGATCCCTTGTGAGTCCCTTTAGCTCATAACAATCATAACATAACTATTTAGTTAATCAAAACACACCTCCTTGTGACTCCCATCCACATATTCACATTTGACAATTTAGCTCATGATATTTGAAATTATTTAAAAAAAATATTACTCAGATATCCAAAAATAAAATATGATGTCCAAAGATTCCTCAAGTTAACTGTCATCAACAATAGATAAAAATAAAAACTCAAAAGCCATATTTCCCACTCTGCGATGCAATCTTTCCTTGATTGCTGCTGTCACCCTTCGATTTTCCTGAATTTGCCTTTGGCTGCGCCGAGCCTTTAGGCCTAATCTCACTGATCAGAGCCATTGGAGGGCGAGGAAGGGGCAACAGTGGCTTTTCCTTTGTCAGGGGCATGGTGGGACTCTGTTTTCAATCTCTTGCTAGCATGGGAGGATTTCACTGGTGAGTGGTCATGGGCAGCTTGGACAATTTGGTTTTTAGGTGGAGGAGTAGGCAAAGACAAATTGGGCCAGCCACGATATTGGGATACTGCCGGGTAGACAATCTCTTTCCATCCGTCATTTTCAGGAAGCTCGGGTTGCAATGAGACATGAGGGGGCACAAGAATACCGGTGAGTTGCGAAACTTGGAAGGGGGGACTTTCAGGCCTAGGTTAGACCACTCCTTGCCCAATGCAACTGAAAAATCCGGCCTGAAACAACTGGCCTAACTCTTGTTGGCCTCTGTTCCAGTTACTTCTCCCTCTGTTGCCTCTGCCATGGCTACCTCGGCTGAAAAAACTCATTCTTGTATGCATGATTGATTAGAAAATAATCTTTTAAATAACCATACATGACAACTCTTTTAAAAATATGAAATAGATTTTGGCTCAACACCGCATCATAATCATGCAATCCAATCCATACAAATTGTTAAACTATTTGTTATTGAGCAGGGGGTGAACAAAGGTTCTGGGATATGTAAGGGGTTTGTATTAAGCGAAACATGATATAATGAGGGGGAAAAGAACACAGTTACTGCTCAAAGACAACAAACAATCAATTGCAATACAAACCAAATAAAACATCATTGTAATCCAACTAAGACACTGCTACTTCCAATTGCTTCAACACATATTTTTTCTTGACTATAATCAATTTTAGAATAGGGGGTGAAAAATGAATGTGGGAAGGTGAGGGAGTTGTAATTAGTGGAAAGTGAAATAATGGTAGGGAAACATAGTGATTACCGTTCATAAAATTAATCAAGTGATCCATAACCATTTTGTAAAAGGAACCACCTCAACCCAATGACCAGTGAGGCCCAAAGCAATTACTGTGTAAATTTCAAACAATTATGTGCATCAACTTACTCACTGTAATCAAATATTTAACACAGTGACATCAAACAAGGCGGTCTGTGTTCCACAACGATCTATAGGGAAGTTCTGTTCCTCTTATTTATCCAATTAACATCTTATAGCAATTCTCAACAGTAACTATTTCCGCTCTGTTCATCATCAAAATCAACCACTGCCCACACATTACTTCAATCGCCAATTACAACTCGAAAGTCGTGTTTCAAAAATGCAATGAAGTTAGACTGTTACTGCAACCGTGACTGTCGGTGTTAAAATGCATGACATTCTTTAAACATACATAATCAATAGTCAACCCAATAATTCATATTAAAATTGCCAAAACCCTGACTCGCCATTTAAATAGACAGACAACCACCATCACTTCGACTCATGCTATGCTGTAGAAAACACAAAACAATTCAATCAATGCAAGTGAAATCCTGTGAATGTATAAGTCCAATTTCCTTCAACTTAATAATAAAAATGTTGGGCTATCCATCTAATATAACGAGGCATCAACATCAGACCCGATTTTACAACACAATCGATCAAATTTAAACAAGCCATTGTTCAGAACTCCGTGACCCTTCCCAATGGCACAATCAATTATTATTGATAACAACACAGTGGACAATCATGCCATAATCACCACGACTGCAACATTCTCATTTGACAATTTTAAACACACAGTCACAGTATCATTAACTCATCCTATCGTGCCGAGTTATCCATCCAACATAAGGAGATAGCAACATAATTGCTCAAATCAATCAAACTGTAGCAAATCATACGGTGTAAAAACTTATGCCCATTCTTGGAGATGCAATCAAATAACCATAACGTATATAGTGGGTGGAAATGCCATAAGCACCCTAATTTCAATAATCATTTGGCCACACAGTTACGGTAAACATTGATTCATGTTTAGGAATGCCACTCATACCAATACATCAAGTGTGAAGCGTCATTGTGCCTTAATCAATTTTAAATAGTGCCGGGTTAACCATTTAATAAACACAAAGAGGCAACAGCTGTGCATTTGATTTAACAATTCTTTCTAATTAACCATGTTGGGCTTATCTATCCAATAAAACAAATGCTGTGACTGGATGCCGAAACCAACACCACTTTCATACAATGGGGCGAGCCAGTAATCAACACTACACCAATCCATAACAACCAATAATAAACCCAACAGGCCACAACGGTCTTCTCGATCAACCCTCGGGCTTGAAGAGTCCAGGGTTTGTTCTGTGGACCAACACAGGGAGGCTAGAGTTGACTCGTCTCAATGGTGGAAACCTCTGAGACCAACGGTGCACACACAGAGAAAACAACAATTCATTTTGTGGATAGGTGGCAAATCCGGCAACATGAGGAGCTATGAACAGAGGAGTAAGGCTCCCATTCGGCCTAGTAATGATACTTAACACACGCAGGGTATAACCCTTATGGCTCTCTAGCCAACCAACTAGAATGCTGAGGTACAAACATGGCCGAGAAGAAGCCATATAACCCATTGCACGATCAATAAAAGCATGAACAACCCAATGCCCTAGTAAATAATGCGCAGTGAGACCATGCATTTCAAACCCATTAGACCCCATAAAAGCCAAGACTGGGTATGGTGATATAATACGTGCAGGAAACCAACCATCCAAGACCAAACAAAATCTTCCAACTAAACCAACAAGGATGACAGAGAGCCCTTATGATTGCTAACACTCAGGATGACCCAATACACTGTAACTTTAGACATTATCACAGAGAAAGCAACCAACAATTCATTCCAAAATCACAATTTTACACAGTCACAATACTTAAGGAAAGCACAACCTATACATTCGAGCCACTATCCATTTCATAACAGAGTAGACTCATGGATGGCCAAAAAAAGAACATACCTGTAATCCAAGCACTTTAAATGTGAGTTGGTCGAGCGGTTCCTCTTTGCTAGGAAGTAGGAGCATAAACACAACAACCAAGTTGAACAATAGCTTGATTAGGGTAGCATCCAGTGAAAGAGTAAGGGTGACGTGCAATAAATGCATGCCGCCTCCATTCACAGTCCATTAATTCCTTAGTACATGCCAACACGCTTTTCATTAACACAATTAATCAAACCATGTATCGAAACCATCACCCATTAAAAGACAATAGCGCGACCATATCATATTCTTAACTTATGCCATAACATAAATCAACCACGTTCCATATAACTCAACAAATCGCATAAGCATTAGCAATCTTCACTTTTTCAAATGCGCCACCCACATCTTATCCTACCATATGCATATTAACCATATAACTCAATCAAATAGCATAACCATTTACTTGCTAGCTAGGATTTAACCATAACCATTTTAATCTTTCATGCATGTAGTATAGCATTTATCATAGTTCAAATTCTTCCCTTTGCATTTGTTGCACTGTTTTCACTTCTTTCTAATTGCTTGTATGTGTTACTGATTTTTTCCAATTGTCTTTTATGTATTGTTACTAACATGTCTGTTGTGCAGGTGTCCCAAGAACATATAGTAACGGTATTAATGAATAACATAGGATGTAGTAACATAAGGAACCAATACTTCATAAGCCCAATCCATATCTAGTAAAAACAAGATCTCATCAACCATGTAAGTAGTGTTGAACATCATCACAAACCTCAAATAAGGACCAGGCTTGATATCCAATCTACAAGGTGGTCCCACCTACTAGTATTATTTAACTTTTATAATAATAGGCTATAGCAACACTTTGTGGGCAAAACTTCGTTGACGATTTTAATCATCAACACACATATGCACTCCACATTAGTAAATAAGTGAAATGTTCAATGGAAAGGTTATCATATGTGGGAAGCAATGTAAAGTCTTTGCAGTGAAAAACATTTTGCATAAAACTTTGTAAAAAATAGGAAAAAAGGTTAAGTGTTTAATGTCTAAGAAAACTTAGTAAATAAGTGAAGTGTTCAATGCGGATGTTAGCATATGCATGAAGCAATGTAAATAAGTGAAGTGTTCACTGGGGAGGTTAACATATGCATGAATCAATGTAAAGTGTTTAGAAGTTACGATGGGAGGGAAACAATGCAAAGTACTTGCATGTTATAATTGCATGAAGCAATGTGGGTAGAGTTCTCAACACAAGAGATAAATAATGAAACTTAAAATAACCAAATGAAAAGGTAACATAACCTTGATGCTGGAATTGAATGTCACACATGTTATTCCCATTTTGTGGGATGACTAAGGAGATGATGTCTCGAGGCCCTTAGGTTGCAGATATGGAGTGCCAAGAGAGTACATGACCAACAATGTCCACTTGCACATACAAAAGCCCACTCTGTCACTAGATTTGATCCATTGTCAGCGCATTTGCCACACTAGCTAGCTTCTGGAAGGAAACAAGGTCTTGATCCATGCGATACAAGTAAGGTATTATGGCAGGTAATAACCCTAATATTTGAGGCATTTGAACATGTTGTATTTAAGCTACTTTTGATTATAGAACGCTTGCTTAGACATTATGCCTTTGACCCTGTTTCACCTTGGTGAATGTCATAGATTTCCTAGTAACTGGCCAACCTTTGGGAAAGGTTTGCAATCGGGGGTCCCTTGAAGGGTTATCGTACCATTCCTGACCATACATATAGCTTTCCACTAATTACATTCCCATCATATTACCCTCTTCTAGGCCCTCTGACTTTAGTGACCCAAGAAGGGCATGTGCCTCATTTCATGGGAAGAAGGGGCTAAAGTCCCAGAGGGATTATTGTTGGCTAAAAAGATAAAATCCTAGATATTAACCTTTCAGATGCTTCACCCAGGGATCCTCGAAAAAGAAATGAAATGATTCTTTGTAAGAAAAGGGGGAACTACAAGAATAAATGATAATGAATGATTATTGGGTTAGTTGGAGGATAAGAGGTCTCATCATGAGCTGACCTATCATGATCATGGGTATTTAGCAGTATGACATTACCATCATCTCGTCACCATGTTAGGGTAGTGGCTCTCAGCTGCACAATTGGGAGAAAGGGGGTCTCATCATGAGCCAACCTTTTCATTTCCGCAAGGTATTTGTGAATGCCACTGCTATTATATAGAAACCACGTCAGGACAATGGTCTCCAAACTGTTCCTTAAAACATGAAAGAAACAATTAATGGCAAGAAGATGGGCTTGGAAAAAGTGCATTGCAAACGAAGGTGCCACACACACCCTCTACAAAGGAACCCATGAATGAGATAATACGATCCCTTGTATGCCATGAAACTCAATGACCTATGAAGTCTAAACCCCTTCTACCTCATCATCCACTACATAACCTTGAAAGGCCATCCTTGGGAGCATACCCTACTTGAGGGTTTTGGTCTACCCAATATGACCTTTGCAACACCCCTCCCATACTTAAACTTGGTCAATTGTATACTGTCTTCGAGCATTTGTTTGATTTGATGAGGTAGTTTTGATGCACATGTTTAGGTGCCTTGGTTATTAGACATGGTTTATACTTTTCATGATATTTTTGATTTGAGATCTTTGGAGGGCGCACCCTTTTGTTTTGCAGGACCTTGCTTGGTGGCCAATTTTGGGAGAACAAGCTTAGCTTGGGCTTCCATGGGGAAAGGAGCCCATATGTTGGATGTGGTAGGCCCACACACCATATCACAAATAGATACCTTTGGAGGCTTACTTGACATCATGGAGAATCCTATCCAGCCCCTAGCACCCAAACGATTTTCCTAGGAGAGGCAAAACACCATTTTTTGAGGGATGACGTCATGCATGAGGGGGTTTGATGGTCAAGGAGTGATTGCACATTGACACTTGGTATTTTTTCACTAGATGAGGCATGGATAAGAATTATCACATGATGAGGAGTCTTAAAGAGCCCCAACGACTTCCACATATTCTCCAATGACTTGCTCAAGTGCCAAAACGTCCCCTAAAGGGGTGGCATCACCTTGTTCTAGGGTTTCTTTTGTGTAAAAATGAATTGTTTAATATTATTTTGATGCAAGGGGTAAGATAAGGGTTGTGGATCCCTTATCTTATGTTTTACTCTTTCTAAGTGGACAAAGTATGTGATAGACATTTTGTATAAATAGAGATCATGGAATCTCATTTTGAATCATAACTCTGCTATTGTGAGAAGTATTGGACTGAAATTTTCGCTACCTTGGAGCTTTTTTGTTCTTTTGTGCTATGGTATGGTGCTTTCTTTGGTTATGGAGTACATGATGATGATGCACTATCTCTTGGAGGTATTTTTCTAGCTATTGTTACACATTATTTTGGTCACCCCTGTGATCAACTGACGATATGTGTACAACTCACTTTTATGTTCCTTGAAGCTATTAAATGAGACTTTCTCCATGATAAATTGAATCATCTTTTTTCTCTTAAAAACCCAATCAAAGGAGATCGTCGCACCCTACTAAATACTTGGGGTATGATGATGCTTAATCGTCGCATGCTGCACCAAAATGGACTGCGGCGTCGCCGTAGGCTGCTTGTGCTTAGGGTGCAATGATGCTCAAACAAGGGAAAAAGGTGAAATTCATGAAAGTTCTAGAAGGGAATCTTCTAGAAGATGAGGTGGCCTCCGATTAGTTTGGATCTTACTCACTTCTCTGATTTAGTGGTATCATCCTAATCTCCTCGTCCATTCCTCTTTCACCCTATATAAAGAGGGATCTCTCATGGGAAATGCTAGGATTTTTTATGCATGAAGAATTCTGATGAAGATTGTACTTGTGATAGCTTTGCTTTAGCTTTCCAAGTCAAGTTGTGAATAATCTTCATCAAAAGCATTGGAGCAAAAGTGTGTGTGTTGGAGCAAAAGACCATTGGAAGGGACCTTGCAACATCAAGGCATGGGTTGTATTCTCCACTTTCATTCAATATAATGCAGTAATACATTTCTTCCCTATAAAAGTGTCTCCATTTTTATTGTATAACTCCTTGATCTTATGCATAGGTTTCGTTGGAATATATATATTGTTGTTCTCTCTCTTTGTTGGTTTGTGCTTCTAAACAGGTTCAACATCCCACAAATCCAAATATGGAGTAAGGACGATACTAGCGAGGATCAAACAACATTTAAATGGTATGCCATTTATCCCTCTTTGAAGTAGTTTACATTACAATGAAATCTAAGGAGAAGTTTGTATTATGCTCTATTTTGTTCTAATTTCTTGTTGAAGTTAGGGAGATTAGTTTGTGTCCGCACTTACTGATTTGTCCGATAACAAAATTGGCGACCATACTGGGGAACGTCCTCTTTTTTCTTTTGCTTCCTTTTTTCTTTTAGCTTGCCTGCTTTTGGTTAATTTCATTCTCTGAGTCTTTGGGTGATCCATATTGACTCCATGGTCCTGAAAGTTCATTGGGAAACTTTGTCCTCTTTTCATTTTTTCTTTATTTTCAGTCATCGTTGCATCCTGCTTGTGAAAACCAGAGCAACGACGTCACACTCTATTTTTCCCATTGCCTGTGATGATCCTTGATCGTCGCACTGTTCTCTTTTGCAAGATGCAATGATTCCTGTAGAATTTTTTTGGAGTGAGTCAATTTTTCTTCTTTGCCCATATTTGTCATCATTTCTAGGGGTGAATTTTTGGTCCCGTTGAATGATTATTTGTAGCTTGGTTTGCATTTTTTAGCCTGAATTTGATCATTTATCAGAGTGTTGAGAGTCTTTTTCATAAGCTTCATAGTTTTATCTTTCACTTCTTTCTACAAGGGTATAATCTCAACGCTTCATCCTTGAGTGCTTGCTAGATAAGTTGTTATTGATCTCTTTGAGTTTTGGATTGTTGTTGATTGGAAAACGATTTTTGATTACATTTAAGTTTTCTTACTTTTTCATTTTTGGTTGCATTATGAGTTTAGTTTGAGAAATTGTGTTGTGAGTGCATTCATCTTCTTGGAAAACTTTTTCTTTTTGAATTAGATCTTTGTTTTTATTTGAAAAGAAATAATTGAATTTTGTTTTTCCATTGGTAGTGGTTACAAGAAATTTTTGCATTCAAATATTTGGTTAAAAAGAGAAAATTGGAAAATTTGATAGCTTTGATTGTTTGGCATCAAGATCATTCAAAGATTGAAGAAATTGTGTTTTGCAACTTGTTGTATCATGGAAAAATAAATCCCTTTTCCTTATGTAATTAGAGTTTATCGAACGAAAATATTGCATCTCATCTCTCTTTGCATATTGTTGGGTCAAGTTCAACAACTTCATTAGTTTCATCTCCGCTTCCTTTTTGAGTTAAGCAACAACCATTAAAATTCTGCGTAATTTTAAAATCTATCTAGTAACTTTTATTTTCTAGAACTCCTATACACCAATATTAGCTAAGGATAGTGCTTTGGAATAGGTTGTGAAGAATACTCTCCAAAGCATCAAAACAAACAATAGTATCTTGTGATAGGGAGAGTTAAATCCACTTGCTACATTTTGTCTTGGGAAGCCCTTCTAACACAAAGGTCAATCACGAGGTCGCATTAGGGCCGACAAAGTTACTCACCTTGCTTTGTTGGTCTTAGTGTAGAGATTGCACATATTATTGGGGGTAACTTGAGAATAAAATCCCGTGCGGACCTTCTCGAGGTGATTTTGGGCTTAGATACCCTGCCCTTGCGCATGGATCAGACTGTCGACTGATTTCCCAGGCATCATTGTCGTAATTGGTAACCTTAATAGCCTATCTCTTTAGAGTCTTTACATGAGGTGACTGTGGAGGGGCATGTATTCGTGGTACCTGGAATCGACGTTGGCCAAACTCACTCAGACTCCTTAGAGGGTATACCCACGACTGTGTGTGGGAGCTTGCACTAGGGTGTAAGTCCGTTAAGCAGGTTGTCAACAAAACTTTTATACCTGATTTATCCCAACCCCTTCTTGTCTTGATCTCGTGACGTTGGATTTCATCACCAACTAGTGATTTTGAAATAACAAGGTTTGTTTGCGTGCTTGATATCTAGATTTTATTAGTGGAGTGTTGTTTGTTTCTTTAGTTGGCCATAGATATTTTTTATTCTTTTTTGGGTGCGGCCAACATCGGCCCTCTCCATTCACGTAGGATGCAGCGGTTGCCTCCGGAAGAACCAGAAGAATATGCCCCTTTGATTCCTAATTCACCAGAGGGTCCTTCTGAAGGAGCAGTCAATAACGATGTGTCCTCTGAGATTGGAATTTCTACTCCATTGGTAGAATCAACACTTATTGTAAATCCGTTATTGAATGTTATATAAGATACAATTTTGCTCCGGATAAACTCTTCGGGAGAC
Organism: Picea engelmannii; assembly: GCA_009831015.1. NCBI lineage: Eukaryota > Viridiplantae > Streptophyta > Pinopsida > Pinales > Pinaceae > Picea > Picea engelmannii. The sequence continues at coordinate 140,743 of ML791841.1, forward strand.
GTTGTTGCTGAAAACTATACTAGAATACCTACCAAACCTTATGCAGAGTCTGATGTGGATGATCCACCCTTTCAGAGTGAATCATTTAGAACTCCGGTTCATACATCTAGAATTTTTAATCCTAGTCCAGTCCGCGTCCGTTCTTTTTGGAGGACTCCCTCGGGACACAATATTTTTGATAAACTAGGAATGAGTCCAAACCAACCTATGTCGTCACATACACCCATTACTCCTACTGCTTCTACATTACCTTTCGATCATTTTACTGGCACGACAAGTAATTTTGTTACTGGTTCAGACCCGTTGTTGGTTGGTACTCATACAATCCTTCCTCTTCAACTCACTAGCTCTACCATGGTCCCACACGTTACACCTGTTTCTACCGGAAGTACGGTAACAAATCAAGCTCCTATTGGAACACCACTTCTGCTTAGATCAAATCCATAAATTCCACCTAGGTATAATGCTCTCAACAGTTCTATTGCCAATCCTACCTAGGGTCCATCTAGAGGACCTAATCTTTTTGTTCCACTTGGGTATAATGCTGCTAGCGGTTTTGTTCCCACTCCTACCCAGGTTCTATCCGGAGGGCCTAAGATTCCTCCACCACCAGGAGGATCTAATCATCCTGGCCCAAGTAGATCCAATCAACTTGGAGGCACAAGTCATTCTGTTAGTTTTGGTTTTCAACTTCATGTTGGAGGTCAACCTCAAGTTGGGGGGCAACCCCAAGTTGGGGGTCATCACCCAGTTTATGAGCAATATATACCTGGACTAAAAAATCAACCTTGGAATTTTCCTTTCCAAGGCAATCAACAATCGCTTGGGGGGAAAACTCCTCAATTAAATTCTTTTGTACCCTCTAATCCCGGGAAACTATATCCAAGCTCTATAATACTACCCAAGGTCAATCTTTTTAGTCTAATGCTCCTTTCCAAGGTAGCATACCCAATCAACTGACACATGTTGGATACTTGACTCAAAACCCTCCACAACTAAATTTTATAGGACCCTCTAACTATTTACAGGCTGCTTATGGTCCTACTGGTATACCTACGAGATTGCCTCCTCAAAATTACTAGTTTCCTCAAGTGAACAAACAATTGTCATTTCTAGCTACTTTGGATTTACCGGATTTATATAAGATTTTGAATGATCCTATTTTGCATTCTCCTTATTATCCGGTTATACCTGCTAAATTACCATCGGACATTCCTAAGTTTGATGATCGATTGGGAGAAGACCCAAACAATCATGTCATGACATTTCATCTTTGGTGTTCATCCAACTCGTTGATGGATGACTCCATCCGATTACCTCTTTTCCAATGAACTCTTACGGGTTCGACAACCAAATAGTATATCGAATTTCCATGAGGATTCTTTAATGATTTCAACACCTTAACTATGGATTTCTTGTCACATTACCAGTTACCGATACAATATGAAACAAGAATCAGAATTTTGAGTTCATTTAAACAATCCTCTTCTACTCACATTTCAGATCATATTCACGAGTGGATGAGGAGAAGAAAATTAATCAAAGGTCCCCTTCCTGATCAATTATTGGCTGAGTGGTTTACCAAGTCACTCATCGTCCCTATAGCCCGTGATGTTGCCATGGGCGATGTCGTCACTAAAGAACAGGTGATTAGTCGTGCTCAATACTTGGATCTCGTTTATCCACAAACATGCATGTTATATGACTTGATCCCTCATGCGCCTTGCCCGTCTACAAATCCAACCCCAATGCCTCCTGTAGATTCTCATGCTTTTGATGGTGTGATTGGCACTTTTCATGCTGAGACTCAATCCAAACAAGCCAATCTTTCCAATCCCAAATCTACTATTGCTATTGTACAAAAAGCTACTCCTCTGACTCCTTATCTCGATAAAAACTCTGAAGTAAATATGGTTCAGTCTACACCTACTAGTAAATCTCAAAATAAAAAGAAAAGGAATGGTAAGAATAAAGAGGGTACAACTAATAATCAACAATCTGATAAACCCAAGACTCAACCTGCTGATGATAAAGAAAAGCAAAAACCTCATTTTCCTTGCCTTATATGTGGTGAGGACCATTATATGAAATATTGTCCAATACGTGTTGAGGTTACTAAGTTCCTGCAAGGGACCGGGACACCTCCTACACCTGCCGTTTTGTCACAACCTTTTCCTTCTCAACAACAGGACCAATTGGTTATTCATGACCAACCTTCTCCCTCTACCACATCTTATGTCCTTATGTGTACTGGTGACTCCAAGAAGAACGAAGTTGCAGTCGCTACTCAAACCAAAGATTATTCTCCTTCTAAAGAGAAAGTTGATGATTCACCACCTCCATTAGTTCAAACTCCTCCATTGAATTAACCTCATAATGGTCCTCTTCATCTCGAATGACCTAGTCTCGATACAGTTCTTTTTCCGCCTACTAAGGGCATCATTTGTAAGTCATCATTTAACCCCCATGCACGTGTCACTCAAAACTACAATATGGTAGAAGATCTTACATAGACACCATCTATGATGTCAGCTCTCGAAGTCCTTCAAAGTTGTCCTACTAAACAAAAGACACTGTTAAAGGCTATTGGTGGAATCGATCCTACTGATACAAATTTGATAATATTTGACTTGGAAGATCACATTCCAAGGCTCCCTCATCAATTAGCGTTTCAAATACAAGTCATTGTGGAAAATAAGAATATTTGTCGAACAATTGTTGATGAAGGAGCTTCGACTTGCGCCATGTCCGTCACTTGTTGGAAATCCATTGGCTCTCCTTCCCTTACCGAGTCACACAATATGTTAAAATATTTTAATGGTACATGGTTTAAACCTTATGGTGTTCTTCCTTCATTATCTATTGCGTTAGAAGGAACAACGATTACTGTTGAGGTTGAGGTATTTTACGCACCTCTCAATTACAACCATTTACTTGGTCATAGTTGGATCGATGCTATGCACGCAGTTGTTTCTACTCTTTTCCATGTGATACATTTCCCTCACCAAGGTAAAGTTGTTACAGTAGATCAACTCACCTTTTTTAGTTTCGATTCACGCACTAGTAACATTCCATTCATAGTGAAAACACCTCCTAGTTATGAGAATGTTAGTGTGAGTCTTTTAAATGATTCATCATTAATGGGTACTTTCCCCATTCCACCACCCGATGTTCCTCATCCTTTTGTCGCTTCTATTAACATGATTTCGACCAGTGTTGGCGAAACCCCTGAGTCTTATGAACCTTGGATAGTACCTAGCTTGGACGGATGTCTTCGTTATGGTGACTGAATGCCTTTAAGTCTGGTGGAATTGGTCTATCAAGCTATTCAATCGACAACTCCTTCTTCTCATTCTCTCTTAGATACACATCCATATCCGTTTCACATGGTATTTCACACCGATGAAATGATCATGAGAGTTATGTCCATGGAAGACACCCCATGGGATGATGGGCATCATCGTTCTATCTTCGCCCTGGAACCTGAGACTATCAAGATTTATCAATGGATTTCGAATCCGTTTATAGTCATTACTATTCCCCCAGTTTCTGAACCAATACGTGATGTTTTGCATGAAGGGAACTTGAGAAATATTTCACCTACGATCCCTCTAGATATTTCAATTAAGCCTAAGATTGTGGAAAATGTTCATATAGGTGCCTCATGTTCTCTTGATGAGATCTAAACTTACAAGAACCTTTTCCAAGAATTCCGTGACGTTTTTTCATGGAGTTACGAATAAATGCCTGGAATTGATCCAAATATTGTTGTACATGAAATTAAGACATACCCTAATGCTAAACCTGTTTGACAAAGACTTCACCCCGTTCATCCACAAAAAGCTGCTGCGATCAAACTTGAAGTTGAAAAACTTCTTAAAGCTGATTTTGTCTACCCTGTAGCATTGATTGATTGGGTGTCCAATCTTGTTTTGGTTACGAAGAAACAAGGAATGATCCGTGTTTGTGTTGATTATAGGGATATTAATAAGGATTGTCCCAAATATAATTATCCAACCCCTTTTGTTGACCAAATCATTGACGATTGTATCAAGAGTGAAATTTTCTCTCGGATGGATGGTTTCTCTGGCTATAATCAAATCAATATTTTACCCGTAGATCAACATAGGACTACTTTTATTTTCCCTTGGGGTACCTTCGCATACTGTAAACTCCCTTTTGGTCTTAAGAATGCTGGTGCAACTTTTCAACGCGTTATGTCTTATGCCTTTCATGATATTAAGCACAATTTGTGACCTTACCTGGATGACTTACTGACACATTCCATGCATTGTTAAGATCACCCGACACACTTACGATCCATTTTCCTACGATGTCGATATTATCGCATACGATTGAATCCACATAAATGTGTTTTTTGTGTGGAGTCTGGACGACTTCTCGGTTTTATTTTTTCTACACATGGGATTAGGGCAGATCCTTTGAAGGTTGAAGCTATTATCAATTTGCCTCCTCCTTCTACTTTACGCGAACTAAAAATTTGCAAGGGAAGAAAAACGTTTTATGTCGATTCATTCCTAATTATGCCGAACCAATGAAAGGTTTCACTCAACTTCTTAAGATGGGTCATGATTTTGTATGGGACAAAACTACCAATAAAGCCTTTGAAGCTTTGAAACTTGCCTTAACCCGTACACCACTTTTATTTCCCCCCGATTATAGTCGAGATTATTTCTTATACTTGGCTGCTTCAGACTCTACCATAGCCATGGTTCTAGTTCAAGAGGGTGATTCACATGATGAACATGTTATTTACTATTTGAGTAGTCGGAGTCTTATTACCATTGAAACCAAATATATGCATGTGGAGAAATTGGCCTTGGCAGATGTTCAAGCTGTTTAATGTTTTCGTCATTATATATTATTGCGCAAAACCACGATTATTTCTGATTGCAACCCTATGCAACATATCCTCACATGACCATTGCTAGGGGGAAAATACTCCAAATGGATAGTGATTCTCCAGGAGTTTGATTTGGAGTTTGAGTGAGCCAAGTCAAAGAAATATTTGGTATTTGTCGAGTTGATATGTGACCTTCCCTCCATTGAGACAAAAACTGTGGCAGAAGATTCTTTTCCTGATCAGTCTCTCTTTCTGATCAGTTTAGATGATATCTGGTATGGAGACATTATCCTTTATCTCCAAACCCAAATTTTCCAGCCTGATATTTATCATGTAGATCATTGTTGAATTTGGTATCAAGCCCACCAATATATTATCCTTGGTGATACCCTTTACCGTCGTGGTATTGATTCCATATTTCAACGATGTCTAACCTATGATGAACTTGAGAAAGCTTTAAATGACTGTCATTCGAGAGCATGTGGCGGTCATATGTCTGGGTATGCGACTGCCCAAAAGATCTTACAAGCTGGTTACTTCTAGCCTTTGTTGTTTAAGGATTTCATTACTGCCATTCAAAAATGCCACGCTTGTCAAACATATCACAATAAGATTCGATCACATCCTGCTCATCTTTACCCTGTAGTTTCCACTGGTCCATTCTCTAAATTGGGCATTGATTTCATGACATGTAACCCTCACTTGGCCGGGGGGCATGAATACATTATTGTAGCTATGGATTATTTCACTAAATGGGCCGATGCGATGCCTACATTTGATAATACCAGGAAAACTGCAACGTTGTTCATATTCAATCATATCATCATTAGGTTTGGTGTCCCTCAAGCCATCGTCACCGACCATGGCAACCATTTTTTCAATTTCATGATGTTTGATCTTACCGATAAGTTGGGTCTATGACATGAAAAATCAACCCCTTACTATCCACACTCCAATTGCCAAGTTGAAGCAATTAACAAAGTTTTAACTACTATGCTTCAACGAATGGTAGGGATTCACAAGTCAAGATGGCACACAATGCTCTTTTCGAAATTATGGGCCTATTAGACATCCGCTAAAACTGCCACAGGGTTCATGCCTTTCCAATTAGTGTATGATATCAAAGCCAATTTGTCGATTGAATTTGAAATCCCGTCTCTGAAACTAGCTGTCGAACTGCTCCCCAACACCACAACCGAAGAAGAACATCTCTTGTATTTAATGCAATTATACGAGACTCGCCGTGATGCTACATTAGTCATAGAAACCCAGAAGAAACGTGTCAAATCTCAATACGACAAGCATGCCAAACCGCATGTTTTTTCTGAGGGTGATTTAGTTCTCCTTTATGAACAAGATTGTGGCTTATTAGGGGCTGGTAAATTTGAGCCCATGTGGCGTGGCTCTTATATCGTTAAAAGAGTGTTGGAGAAATGGGGTTATGGGATGGTGGATTATGATGGATTTCCTTTGGGTGAACCCATAAATGAGCTTTACCTAAATAAGTACTATGCTTAAAATATTTTTTGCATGAGTGCTTTGTATTTTAGTGTATCATACTCTAGTGTGCTTTTTTTGTTTCTTGTCCTGCCTTTAAGCTGCTTACCTTGCATTGTGCTTGGTTTATAGATGTTGGCATTCTCACTACCCTATATTGGCTTTTATGATGGTGCTAGTCGCAATACTTAAAATCGAGCATCTGTTGCATGGGCAATCTATGCACCTTCAGATGAGTTGATTAATCTACACGATATTTTCCTTTGTCGTGCAACTAATAATATTGTGGAATACAGTGCAGTTATTGAGTTATTAACTGACACCATCTCATTTGACATCTGTCATCTAATTGTACATCTTGATTCACAACTAGTGGTGCTGCAATTGAGCAACGTTTATTCCATCTGAAGTCCTACCTTGTTACGGGTATACTTGAGAATTCACCTCTTGGAAAGACACTTTGATTATATTGAATATGAACAAATTCCTCGATATCTAAACACATTAACAGATGCATTGGCTAATTATGTTTTAGATAGACATTTGCGCCATTTATAAATCCAAACACACATTTAAAAGACAAGTAAGCCGATAGAAGTTTTATATTATAACATCAAAAGTTACAAAAAGTGTTTGTCCTGAGACCAAAATTGTGAATCACATGGCTTCATATACATATGCATCAAGGATGCTGCTCGCTATAACAAATGACTTCCCATGCTACACGACAGAGCAATTGACCAATGGATGCTGACATGCCAACTGTATGGCGTTGGTAGTGTCGAGGTAACTCATCCACAATGATGTCAGGGACGTTCATGGTCAATCCCTCAAGGTTCTATTCGATCTCCTCAAGATCCTCAACTGCTACCCCTCATCCCACCACTGCGCCTATCTCTCCACATATCTAGATAGGAGATGATCCTAGAGGCCTGAAAGGTGCCACATCTGCATTGTTGAGAGCACTTGATTAGTCTTAGATACATAACAACAAATTTTTTTTCATAATTAAAATACCAAAAAACAACATATAATGAAAAAATCCTTTTTACCTATCCCTCCCCATTGAGAACACTCATGTAATTCCAAGTCAAGATCTCCATGGAAGTAAATCTTGACATATGAATAGTCCTCAACCATGACAACTGATCCCTCAACCATTGGAAGAAAGCTGGACCATATGTAATGGTTGACACACCACCATGATGTGCCATCAAGTCTACCCATCTCTTCATTTGAGGATCCTGTGGAGAGGGTATTCGCCATTCCACATGATGTAGGCGCAAAATGAGGACCCTCTCTAGGAAGAAGGATACCAAAATAGATCCATACCTGAATTGTTTCAATCGACCGATCGTACACTTTGTCAATTGTTTCTTCATGTTTTTTAGAAGACCCTCTCACCAATTGAAAACCTAGGGCTCCACACACTCGATAACATAATGAAAATGGCTCTATAAAGCCATGTGAGGGGCCACACTCCCTTCCATAAGAGTGATCGTATAGAGAATAGTCCTCAAAGATAAGTTTTGAACATCCTTTATGGCAACTTTTCCACTATGTTTCTCTGTACTAGGTACGCAGTGACATGCTACATAATAATCCATGGGTTCATCACCGCATCTGCTTCCCGATAGTGATACTCGAGAGCCTCGAGGAGATAATCCAATCAATAAGTAGATGTCATCGATCTCTAGGTTAAGTGTATGCACCCTGACATGAAATTCTTTCTCATTAACGTCCCACATACAGACTAAGTATTCCAATAGCCTCAATTAGGCCCTCATGCCCTGCACTTTGAATTTGTTTAGCAAGCCACACTCCCGGAGTGCCATGACAGTGCCCGTATCATTTTCGGAAAATAAATCTTCTTCCTCATGCTATCGTTCCCTCTATTCGAGCATGATGACCAATGAAAACCTACCAAACAACAATAAAAAATGATTTAGTTCATCAAATTTTAAAAATTGGAAGTTTTCTTAGCTCTGTCTCTCTTTTTAGTTTTTGAGTTGCAGTCGTTGCAGGGGTCCTTTTTCCCAGAGTGCGTCGTCGTCATACCCCAGCTGTAGAACCCCTGCGACAATTTAGGATCGTCGCATTTCACGGTAGGGTGGGCCTACGATGATCTCAAAGTGCAATATCCCTTGGAAAATTGCCCATAACTCAAAATTTAACCATTAAAATTGAAAAAAATTACCATGAAAAGAGAGAGGGGAGGACACAACTCCTGCGAAGCGGATGCAGTCTCACCCAAAGTAGAAATAGGGTGTTGTAGGACACAAGTGTCTACAACCAGAGGAAATGCAAAGTGAATCCATGACAAAAACACATAGAAATCCAGTTATTCTTTTCCACTCTTAAGCTTACTTCACAAGTTATATCTCTGATCTAACACAACATTGCAATAACAAGATAACAGATGGAAAATAACACAACATACCCACAAAGACAATAAGATATATGTGGTTCACTCTCTCTCTATGGCTATGTCCACTTAACTATGTTTCTTGGTATATTAGATGAAAACATACAGTTCTATCTGCACACTTAGCTACATATCTCTCTCTCTTTCTCTTCCCTCCCTGCGCACCTAGCTGCAGGGTTGATCTTCGCACCCAGCTAAAGATCTTACAATACAGACTCAATATTTCTCTCAACAACAGTAATCACAACAATAATGACTAACAACCAATTATTGAGCAACCCTATCGACTCTCCTAGACCTTTATTTATACATCACATGACTCTCAGACAACCTTAGACCAAAGCTTAGGTGTCAAAACCCTAGATCCAAAACCCTAGGTCCACATGACCCGTGTTTTCAGGGCTTCGCCAACCTGTCCTTCCTCCTTTTCCGTGAGGTGCTCCAAATCACTCATTGATGTATTTTTCCGCTTGCTGAGTTGTCCACGATCCATGTTATTTGATGCTTTACCTTCCTTGATCTTCTCTTCAAACCACTAGCTTTTCCTTTACTTTGATTCGTCTTTTTTGCTTCTTTACCCACTTCGACCCTTCGCCAGTTAATGTGCCTTCCGCGCAGTTCGTACTTTGCCTTTCTTTCTTAATATTCGCTTCATTACATAACCAAGGGCCAACAAGCCCCCAACACTTACATGTGACTCGTCTTGAGTCACTGCAAGATTGATCCTTTTATTTTACTTAGACTGCATTCTACACAGACCAGCCTGTACTTTCTGCTCCGTCTGCCCTATATTGTGCAGACCGTCTTTTCTATGCCTGGTACCCAGTTTCAACTGCACCTGGTACCTAGACCCTTCTTGCTTTTGCTTTTACTGAGAGTTGTGAGGCAACTGGTTGTCATAATACAATTTCAACCTGCTCCCATTTACCAAACCTTCTTTTCATTCTCCATTAAGGGTCTTCAAATTCAGAATCCCAAACCAGTTACCTTATAGCAATCATACTTAGTATATGAGTAGTCCACCTGCACAAGTGTGAAATCGAATCAAGAAGGGGCTGAATTGCAGAAGGAGTAACTATAAGGTGTTGAACTGCGGTAATGAGCATGAGGAAATAAAGAAATGTAGGATAATATGCCCTTGGTTCGTTTGGTCTCCTTATGGGGTATTTCTTAACTATATCTTTCGTCTGTGTGTGGATGGGTGAGATTTCTACTGCGTTTGTAGTGTGGGTGGTTCTCCTGCCTATGTCAAGTTCTCTTGCACCTGTCTATCTGAGTTAGTGTGGAGGAGTGGCTTCTAATCTGTATATTAATTTCTTGAACTGGGTAGTGGGTTCTAATCTGTATATTAAGTTCTTGAACTAGGTAAGCAGTAACTAGAAGGTGTTGAACTAAGGAAAGAGTAATTAGTTTCTGGTTAAGGCTTGTTGTGCACAACTCCTCCTTTTGTGACATAAGAAACCTCAAATGGCCCAAGCCAATGTGTCCTGAACTTCCCTGGATGCTTCATGAACTTGCTGTCATATAACAATACCAAATCTCCTTGCTTAATTTCTTTCCTCTTGATATGTCTGTCATGGTAAGCCTTTTCTCTTTCTTTCCGTACCTGCGGATGAAATCCTGTAATAAACCTATCTTCCTCTAGTTCCATCAACTGTGCAAGCTTGTCTTGAACAACGCCTGTGTCATCCATGCCTGTAAATGTTGCAATTCTTAAACTAGGAACCAAGTATTACATAGGTACCACTGCTTCCAAGCCATATACCAACTTAAAGGGAGTCTGTGTTGTCATATTCTTGCAAATAGTTATATAAGCCCATAATAATGCTGGAATTCTTAAATCCCAATCATCTCTGTTAACACTGCATATCTTGGTCAACGCTATTTCCAAGATCTTATTGAAGGCTTCGACTATACCATTCACCTGTGGGTGGTATGGGGTTCTCTTCTGATGGTGAACTTCAAATTCCTGAGTCAAGGCTTCAATAATTTTGTTGATAAAATGTGTGCCTTGGTCACTCATGAGGATATTCGGGCATCCAAATATGGTTATAATATCCTCAAAGATGAATTGTGCAACTATGGCTATACTGCAGTCCTTAACTGCTCTTGCTTCTGCCCATCTGGTCAAACACTCTATCGCAGTGATAATGTATCTAGCTCCTGTGCGCCTTCCTGGTGGGTTAATAGGTCCCACGAAGTCAATGGACCACTTCTCGAGTACTTGTAATGTTAATTGTGGTGCCAGAGCCATCTCATCCTGTCTAGAAGGCTTCCCTACTCTTTGGCATACATCGCAGGTTTTGTAGTAATCCTTAGCATCCTTATGTAAGGTAGGCCACCAGAGGCCAGCTCTGAGAACCTTCTGTGGTGTTGATTTCCCTGCATAATGTCCTCCTGCGATGAATTCATGTGCTTCTGGAAGAATAAATGGTATTTCTGTCTCCATAACACATCTCCTCAAGATCTCATTTGGTCCCATGTTATATAGCTGTCCAACTATAAGTTAAAAATATGCAGCGTGGACTACTAACTATTTCTTCTGAATGACCATGTAATCATGAGGTGCCATTCCTCTGGACAAGAACTGAACTATCTTGGCGAAGTGATCATCTACCTTTCTGATGGCCAACAACTCTGCATCTGGTAGTGTATCCTCCAGACTGGTAGGTTCCTCTCCATGTTACAACTTGGATAAGTGATCATGTCCTTTATTCATTCTTCCTGGCTTGACCACAATCTCAAAGTCATACTCCTGGAATAGTAGTAGCCATCTTCATATTCTTCCCCCCAACACTGGCTTGTTGACTAAGTATTTCAATGCAGAATGATCAGTGAACATATTAAAGTGTCCTCCCAACAATTAGTGTCTAAACTTTTGCAATGCATATACCATAGCTAAGCCTTCCCTTTCAGTGGTAGTATAATTCCTTTCAGCTGTAGAAAGCTTCCTGCTAGCAAAGGCTATGGGGTGGTCAATGTCTCCTGCACCTGGCTATGCTAAAACTTCTCCTAATGCAATGGACGAAGCATCGACATGAAAATTGAACTCCTTACTCCAATCTGGAAAAACCAAGATTGGTGCAGTAACCATTTTCTGCTTTAGTGTGTTGAAGATCTGCTGGCATTCTTCTATCCATTGGAACTTACTATCTTTCTTTAATAGCTTCTCCATAGGTGCTGTTATCTGTGCATAAACCTTAATGAACTTTCTGTAGTAACTAGTGTGACCCGATGCAGTGTGCAACTGTCTAACCAAAGTGGGAGGAGGTAGATCAACAATGATGGAAATCTTGGAAGGATCCACCAACAACCCCTGCTTACATAGAATGTGTCCTAGAAGCACTCCAAAGGATGAAAATAAAATACATTTTTTCAAATTCAAGGCAATCTGACATTGTCTGCACTTATCTAACATCAATATCAAACATTCAATGTGATTTTTCAGTAGGCTAAAGACAATCCAATCATCAAAATATGCTTCCAAGAACTTGTGTAAGAAGTCCTTAAATGATTTGACCACCACACTGGAAAATATGGCTGGTGCATTATTCAACCCAAAGGGCATCACTGTGTATTGAAAAGAACCTCATTCTGTTGCAAATGTGGTCTTATGTCTGTCTTCCTTAGCAATCCTGATCTGGTGATACCCTGGAAATCCATATGTGAAGGAGTAAATTTCCTGTCCTTTGACATTATCTAGAACCTCATCAGTAAAAGGTGTAGGGAATGGATAATGTAGGCATGCATCATTCAACTTTCCTGGATCTACACGAATTTTTATTTCTCCTGACTTCTTATCTTGGACCACAATAGGGCTAATCCATTTAGATTCCTCAATAGGTTCTATGATTCCTGCTTCTAGCATTCTATCCAATTCAATCCTAACTTTCTTCTTATATTTGGGATTCAGTCTATAGGGTCTCTGCTTGATAGGTCTTGCATCTTCTCTCAAGGGGATCTTCATTTCTCCCATGGGCCCTTTAATGCCCTTCATATATGCGAACTTGGTTGGAAACAAGTCCTGGTATTCATGCAATAGTTCTGCGATCTTTGTAATAGTAACATCATCCCAATAGTCTCCAATGTTTGCTAACTTAGGTGTTTTGTTTGTTCCAATATTAACCTTCTTAATTTTAATGTGCTATCCAATAAAAGGTAGTTCAATCCCTGGTCCTTCTATGTCTCTGTGACCTTCAATTTATGCAATGTTTACATCTCTAGGGTCATCATCCTCATCAACATTAATATTATAACATCCCTATAACTGCTGAAGAGGCACAATCCATTCATCTTCTTCTTTCTCAAAAGGGAGGTTAGATGCCTCCTCAAAGACCTTATGTCTTACAATTTGTAAAGCCTGATCTACTGTAGGGTACTAACTCTCAAATGAAAACATAGCTATAAAGTTCTGAGTCATACCATACCAATTTGTAGTGATGGGGCACAATTCTGCTTGAAGATACCAGTTGATAGGCGTAGTATCCAAGGTTTTAATGAACTTATTCACCCACTGTTATTTAGGAATGTTGCTCTAGGCCTCCTCACAACTTCGCATGTGGTCCTTAGGAAAAATTTGGCCTGTGTATTGAAATTTGCATCCTTCTTCTTGGTATGAAAAACACACTATTAATAATGTGCAACATTGTACCCACTTTGCAATGTTCCTCTTGTGTGCTCCCCACCATCTAGTTGGTTTGGTTTTCAAGGCTTCATCCAGTGCCAACATCCTCTGTTGTACTGGTAAAATTTTCTCAAATTCAGCTAGAAATGTCTTTAAATGATTCAAGCCATCAAATGTTGGGAGATTACTTACTTCTGTGCCAATCCAATGAACTTCTCTGGTCAATCTAGCACATCTCCGCATAGAGACTTCATACATTCCATTCTACCAATTTTCCAATGCCTCTTTTGAATCTGATGAGCATGCGCTTTCACTTCGCCAGTTGAGATTTCCATCCGCTGTAGGATTAATGCAATCCTGTCGTCTTACTGTCAGTTTGTAGATGTTCTTGAGCTCATACGCGTGGTCTTCTTCCCTGATAGGTTCTATGTATCTACAACCTTCATCTGGGTCCAGAGGTGCAATGAATTTAAGGCCATTACCCTCAAATTCCATTCTTCTCTTCTTTAGGTCAACAACAGTCGAATTGTTAAAAGCCCAATCAATTCCTAACAACGCAGGATAAGGAAAACTATCATCAACAATCTCAATTACTTCAAAGTCTGCAAATGTCCTTACCCCATTGACGTCTACATGGACATGCTCTAGTCTTCCAAAAGGGCTCACTGCCTGCTGATTAGCCATCCCGAGCCTAATAGGAGAGTAAATCAATCTAGGTTGACCCATCAGTGCCCAAGTCTTCTTTGTCATAACATTTACTTCTGATCCCAAGTTGAGGACCACATAGTCCACATCGTAGTCTCCAATCTGAGAACTAAGGTGTAATTCCTTATTTGTCCTTCTTTTCCTTGATACTTGGTTCACAAATATACTCAACATGGGGTCTATTTTCCCAATTTCATATTGTCTTACTAGGTGTTGTAGCTCCTGGACAACTTTTTCATCTTTAATCAAATTAATACAGGTATATAAGAAGTCGATGAGCTTGCTTACCTCTTTTCCTTGTCTAGCTAGAGTAGATTGATCAAATGATGGTGGCATTCCACATTCTCTTACTTCTGGTTGTGCCTTAGATGAAGAAGCTAGTTCTCCTACAAATTCTTTCCTTGCTTCTTCAAAAGTATGCTTCTCTCTCCTTGGATCAAACAACTATGCCTTCTCTGTAGCTCTTTTGATTCCTGATCCCTATGTAGTCTTTCCTGGAGTTACCCTCTCTTCTCCTATAACAACGCCTCCTCTATTAATCACAATGAATCTAGGGTCCTCACCGCGAGGTTTTGCTGATATTAATTGTACTTGTTGGTTTCCTCCTCGTCTCTCCTGGAGTTTGGCCAACAACACTGGACAATCTTCGATGACATGATCGAATGAGTTACAATAGTTGCAAGTGGTACAAAGGTTCTGAAAATCCCTTGCCAAATGTCCTGGCTGTGTTCAGTTATAACAAATAATATGACCTCTACCTTGACCCATACCTCCACCTCGTCCTCTTCCTCTGAATCCACCACGAGGGTTGAAGTTTCCTCTTCCTTGGGAGTTGAACTGCGCATTGTTTCCTTCTTGCTGTGTTTCTCCTTGAATCCTATATGTATCCCTTGATATTTCATGCATGAGATCATAAGCCCTACAATCCTTCTCATCATTCCCCACAGATTTACAAAATGTGCAATAAAGATTGGTAGGTGTATGGAAATATTTTTTCATATAATAACATACACCAGAGTGATGTTTAGTTCTACATACCTCACACCAGGGTACAATAGCCTGCTTCAGAGGACTAGGTGCTCCAAAGGCCAAGTATTCATGAAATAGGGGACAATTCTCTTTGTCATGGCCCTTTGATTTAAATCTGATGCACCAGATATCTTCTCTTTTCTCCTTTCCTTGATCTTTCTTCATATCTTTGACCTATAAAGATAAACTGGTTAACTTATTCAAAATATGACTCATACATGGACTGGATTCTCCTATAGGGGATACTTCTAGTTTCATGGCAATCTCTAATGCTTTAGCCTGTGAAGCGACCTTTTGTTGCATCAAGGGAACTCTGATGTGTGGCAGGAGAGCAACGATGAACCACTATTTATTCTATTCGTATGGGATCTGAAAACTCAAATGACCTGTTTGAGTCTTAAACCTCTAATCAAACTCCCAAACAGGTTCAGTCACCTTCTGCTTGATTTCCTTGTGACTCTGACTTAGGTTTCTTGAATTCTTCACTCAATGCAGTTTTAATGTCATTCAACAGTTTAGGCTTTCCAAGTCCTGAAACAAACTTCATATACCAATTTAGTGCGTGGTCCCTCAAGGTAGTACTAAACTGAGTTCTCTTAACAACTTCGTCAGTGACTTGCTTAATGCTCCATACAGCTTCTCATAAGAACCAATGCTGATTAGGATCTTTAGATCCATCTCCTCTAAAAATAGGTAACCTCATCTCATATTCCATAGATCTTCCTTGGTTTCTTGACTGAGTATGTGCTAAAATTCTTGTAACAATACTCTAAGTGCTCTGAATACTCTGGTTATTTTGGTTACTTAATGCTTCTAAAACAATAAGAGGACTGATAATACTTACTTTGACAGTAGCCGTAGTGCATAAAGTCTCTGATTCTCCTCGATGAGGTTTCTCAATCTCTACTTCCTCTACCCTTGTGGACTCTGAATTCTCTTCGTCCGATAGCTCTGCTTCTTCTCCACTGTAGAATCCCTCGTCTCTGTAATTCTACTTAAACAAGTTCACAATAGGAACTTATATAAAGATCTCCCATTGTGCATGCATCTAGCCTCTGTGTCACTGTCGCTATCTAAATTATTGAACAATAGCTTCACTGTATCTTCAAGATATTCTTCTCATGCAATACCATCTCAACCCTCAACTTCAAAAAGTGTAGAAACTTTCCTCTAGGTCCCTTAAATAATTACCTCTCTGCTTGACTATATGATTCGACTCCATCAATGGAAAACTCAGTAATGTACCCTATAATAGTGCTATCAAACCAGATATCCATTTCTCTAGACACAACATTATGAACTCTCTTGACCTTCTTGATCAACGCTAATGTCCAAACCACAGATGGTCTAGATTTGATCTCAAACTGGTTATCTTCTAATCTGGCTAACCACTCATATAACTCCTTATGAATTCCTCTAAAGAAAATCTTGTGTATGTCGGTGAAGATGTACCTCCCCAACCAGTCTTCTATACTAATGATAGGGTTCTCATTCTGAGCTTCGACGAAGTCCTTTTCTTGTTCTTCTATCCACTTCTCAATTTCTGTCTTCGATGGAAACCACCTTGACATTCCCTCAAAAATATCCCGGTCCCGGTAACAGAACCATTTGTTGGCACAGGGGTAGACCCAAGGTTCAGCTCTTACAACACACCAACAAGCCCTAACTACTGGCCCTTTCGGCAACACCTGCGAAGCAGATGTAGTCTCACCCGAAGTAGCAATAGGGGCTTGCAGGACACAAGTGTCTACAACCAGAGGAAATGAAAAGTGAATCCAGGACAACAACACACAACAATCTAGTTATTATTTTCCACTCTTAATCTTACTTCACAAGTTATATCTCTAATCTAACACAACACTACAATAACAGGATAACAGATGGAAAATAACACAACATCAACAACAAATCAAATAAGATATACGTGGTTCACCCTCTCTCTAGGGCCATGTCCACAAAACTGTGTTTCTTGATATATTAGATGAAAACATACAGTTCTATCTGTGCACTTAGCTGCAAATCTCTCTCTCTTTCTCTTCCCTCCCTACACACCGAGCTGTAGGGTTGATCTTCACACCCAGCTGAAGATCTTACAATATAGATTCAATATTGCTCTCAACAATAGTAATCACAACAATAATGACTAACAACCAATTATCGAGAAACCCTCTCGACTCTCCTAGACCTTTATTTATACATTACATGACTCTCGGGCAACCTTAGACTGAAGCCTAGGTGTCAAAACCCTAGATCCAAAACCCTAGGTCCACATGACCCGTGTTTTCGGGGCTTCACCAACCTGTCCTTCCTCCTTTTCCATGAGGTGCTCCAAAGAACTCGTTGATGTCTTTTTCCACTTGCTGAGTTGTCCACGATACATATTGTTCGATGCTTCACTTTCCTCGATCTTCTCTTCCAACGACTATCTTTTCCTTTACTTTGCTCCTTATTTTTTGTTTCTTTATCCACTTCGACCCTTCCTCAGTTAATGTGCCTTCTGCGTAGTTCATACTTCGCCTTTCTTCCTTAATCTTCGCTTCCTTACATAACCGAGGTCAAACACTGATATAATCTAGTGTTTTGTTTCTTCCCCTTGGCATATTGACAAATCTTACAATTGTTCACAAATATCTTCACCTCTGCTCTCATACTTGGCCAATAATATGAACCGGTCAATTGGGAAAATGTTTTTTCATGGCCAAAATGTCCGGCTAGACCTCCGCTATGCTTTTCCTTCAGAAAATTCTCCCTCATCGAGCATCTTGGTATGAACAAATGACATTCTTTGAATAGCAACCCATCCTGAATCAGATATTTGGTCCACTGGCTTCTATCTTTGAGCAAAGGATTCACACACACTTCATATGCCTCTCCAAAATTTGGATCACTGTGGTACATTTCCTTAAGGTGATCAAACCCCAAGGTCTTGACTTGAAATTCCTTCAGAATCAAAATCCTCTTGCTCAATGCATCAACAACCTTGTTAGCATTTCCAGAAATATGTTTAATGACAAAAGTGAAATTTTGCATAAAGTCTATCCACTTAGCATGTCTCTGGTTTAACTTCTCTTGTCTGGTTATGAATTGCAAAGTGTGATTATCTCTATACAAAACAAACTCTTTCAGTATGAGATAGTGCCTCCATTTCTTCAAGGCTTGAATTATGGCATAGAACTCCTTTTCATAGGTGGAGTACTTCTTCTTGGCTTCATTCAACTTCTCGCTAAAATACGCAACATCTCTGTTATCTTGACTTAAGACTGCTCCAATTGGAACTCCACTTGCATCATATCTTACCTAAAATGTCTTTCCGAAATCTGGCGAAACCAGAATCGGTTGTTCCATTATTTTATCCTTCAATATGTTGAAGCTCCTCTTAGCCTCTTCTGTCCATTTGAAAGACTTGTGTCTTTTCTTCACTGTATCCATCATTTGAGCACTAATCCCACTGAAATTTTTGATGAACTTTTGATAGAAACTTGCTAATCCATGGAAGCTTCTTACCTCAAAGATATTCTTCAGTGACGACCATTCTCTAATTGCTTTCACCTTTTCGGGATCCATCTTCAACTCATTTGAAGAAATGATAAAACCCAAGTAATAGAGTTCTGTTTTCATGAAAGAGGACTTTTTTTGATTAATCAACAACTTCACTTTCTACAACCTCCTCATCACCAATGTCAAATGTCTCAAGTGATCCTCCTTAGTCTTGCTAAACACCAATATATCATCCAGATATACAATCACGAATTTACCAATAAAATCCTTCAACACTTCATTCATCAGTCTCATAAAAGTATTCAGAGCATTCGTTAAGCCAAACAACATAACAAGACATTCATTTAACCCCTCATTCGTCTTGAATGCTGTTTTACACTCATCACCTGCCCTCATTCTGATCTGGTGATATCCACTTTTCAAATCTATTTTTGAAAAATAGTTAGCCCCACTCAGGCAATCCATCAATTCATCCATCCTAGGTAATGGAAATCTATATCTGATGGTGATCTTGTTTATGGCCCTCGAGTCCGTACACATTCTCCATCCTCCATCCTTCTTTGGACTTAATATAGTTGGCACTACAGATGGAATCAATCTTTCTCTGACCAATCCTTTGTCTAACATATCTTGAACCTGTCTCTTCACCTCCTCATTCTCTTGAGGTGTCAACCTGTACGCTGCTTTATTCGGCAGGATTACTCCTGGTATCAAGTCAATGTGATGACTAATGCTTCTGATAGGTGGCAATGAGTTTGGCAACTCATCCACTACTATATCAACAAAATTCTCTAGCAGTTCTTGAACTTCCTCAAGAAAATCTTCCATTAAAGTACTGGAAAGGATAACTCTCGACTTCCTCACTACAACAAACTGCATCTCCTGTTCCTTCTTTACTTCATTCAAGAGTTCCTTCCCACTCATGAGAAGTATGCTCATGCTAGCTTCATCTTTCAGCTTCTTTTCTTCAATTGGAAGCAACATGTGTGTTCTACCATTCTTCTCTAGGGTGTATGTATTTCTCCTCCCATCATGAATAACATTCCTGTCATACTGCCACGGTCTTCCTAAAACAATATGATAGACATCCATGGGAATCACATCACATAGAAGTTCATCTCTATATCCTCCTATTTTAAATCCAACTAGACATTGTTGAGTGACTGTTACCTGATGACCCCTCTGCAACCATGAGACTTTATATGACGTCGGATGTGCAGTCGTCTCCAGATCTAGGTTTTCCACCATCTCCATGGATACTAAGTTGTCAGTGCTCCCACTGTCAATTATCACCTTCCAAACCATGTCCTTCATTTTGCAAGTTGTCCTGAATAGATTATTCCTTTGCACTGGATTTTCAGTTTCTGGCTCTTGGTTCAAAAGAACCTTCTTCATCATCAAGGATTTCCCATCCTATGCAACTTCTGCCTCAACATATCACTTTTGCGCTTCTGAAATGTGAGCTTCACCTCCTTTCTTCCTCTCGGAACAATCCCAAGACATATGTCCTATTTTTCCACAGGAATAACATCTCACTTCTCCTCATCTGCCTCTTCCTCTTCCTCTAAGAAAGGAGTTTCTACCACCACTCTGCCTTCCTCGGGAACTTCCTCCTCTCTCAGAGTGATTATGTGGTTTCTTCGCCTCATCCTTGGGCTTCTATGATTTATCCTGGGAAACTCCTTTGCCTCTGTTCAAAATTTGACCTCTGTTTTATTGACTCTGTTTCCTGGACAACTTATCTTCTACCTTCAGTGCCTTTTGATACACGTCCTCTACTGTCCTGACTGTTGCCATGCAGATTTCGTTCTGGATATCATATATGAGGCCATTAATGTGTTTGGAAAATTTCTCTTTGTCTCTCTCTCTCTCTCAGTCCAGCTCTAATGTTCAACTTATAGAACTCCTCTGTGTACTCCTTCATAGCCAATCCTCTCTGTCTCAAGTTCTGCATCCTTCTGAACAGAATTATCTGGTAATCCTTGGGTATGAATTTCGCCTTAAGCTTGGCTACCATTCGATCCCAACTCTTGATCTTTTGTTTGCATTTGCTCCTCCTATTGGCCTGTAGTTGATCCCACCACAATGATGCATGTCCTTTTAACCTAGTGACAACATGTCTTACCTTTTTCTCCTCTTCGACATCCTCATATTCAAAATACTTGTCCATTTCTTGTATCTAGTCAAGCAACTCTTCTGTGTCTAAATTTCCTTCATACATAGGGATGTCAATCTTCGCTCTGGCTCCTAATTTGACAATCGCTTTCAACAAGTGTTCTTCTGCAACATCCTCAACTACAACTTCTTCGACTTCTACTTCTTCAATTTCTGGCTCGCTGACGTCTCCAACATCACGCGTTGTCCTTTGTGTTGTCTCCATGGTATCCAACCTTGCACACAATTCTCTCATTTCCCTTTCCATAGCTTTGTTGGATAGAGGTGGTTCTGCACGTCTTCTAGGTGGCATTGTGCTAATTCTTCTGATACCTCTTGTCGATATTAGTTTACTCCTCTTGCTACATAAGTCAATTCTATACGTACTCTGATACCACTTCTTGACGCAGACCCCCTTCCCTCCAAAGGGCTTCTCAAACTCCCAGACTTGGATCGTTAAAATATTGAGTCAAAGCGACTCTTTTGGCCCCTTTTTGCTTCTAGTGACCATGGCTATGACCGTGGGTCTATCCCTTCGCAATTCGGGCTTCAGGGATATCCCAAACTCTCGCTTCTCTTCTTCCTAAAACGTATTGTTCTGAATCTCCGAACTCCCACTACACGTCTCCTCAGATTCGCTAGCCCCACTATGGTTCAAGTTTCATGACTTCGCGAAACTCTAAGTATCTCACTCTGAACTTACAGGCTTTCGATTCTTGAATTCCTTATTCTACTACCACATACTCCTCTCGCGATCAATGACTGAGATTGGATCGTGACTTCAGACTTCGCGACCCTGTTTCCATCAAGTCTTCAAACTTGCCGAACTTCGAAGTATTGAAACAATCCACAACTATCCTCCTTATAGCTTTACCAGATATGATGGTCTAGAATCGTTTGCTTCCCTCCGATAATGAATCTCATCCACTAATTTTCAGTGAATAATTCAGGGACTTCTTTCCTTGAAGATTTCCGCCCCTCTTCCTCCCGAGCTTCACTTCTTCGATTTTGTTTGTTCCTCTAAACAATCTCTTCGACACTTAGTCGAATTCTTGATCTGTGGGCACCTTGCAATAGACTTTTATCCACAACTTAATCTCTCCTTGTGGATGGCTTCACACTCCTTGTGACTTGTTCTCCAACAACTTCTGTCTCCTGGGACTGGAATCACATTATCCCTCCTGGGATTTTGAGTCTCAAGACTTTGTCACACACTCCTTATGGACGTCGATGCACTCCTTGCACACATAAGTTTCACGCTAACCCTCCTAAGCTTTTGATTCGAAACAGACTCGGTCACGCATTCACGGACACTATGCACACCTTGCACTCTCTCAATGAAGAGAAACAATTGAAACTTATCTACTCTTCACAGTGACTCATACATTCAACAATGTAAATGCGATCATGGATACAAGAACAAAAAATAACAAATATTTTAAAAGAAACCAAAAGTCTACCATTCATTCAAATAGACACATAACAACACACATTTGGAACAATATTCCTCTGTTATATTCATTCAACTGAAACTTACTTACATTCATATAATATTTCTCTGTATCTCCCAGCTCTTGGCTTACAATTGGAAATCTACTCATTAGATTCAACAACCTCTCCTTGGAAACAATACAAAGCTTTATACAAAGGGACTCTCTTGAGTTCTTCCCTCCAACTACTCTATGATATCCTATCAGAATTAAATGCTATCAACTACCTATCATTTATTACAATAAATATTGAGTCAGACAGATAAGAGCGAAATCTCTAGATCTATACTAAAATCTTTCGCATTAAACAAAATTCATCTCCCCATCGATCTTATGCGATGGATCAGCCTCCGATCATTAAATATATTCGTGACTCAATTTTTTTTTGTCATATATTAAATTAATACATTGATCTTTGAAATTCGAAACATTTCAAAATATGCGCTAATGCACCCAACTGTCTTCCGCTTGTGCTTTGCTGGCGATGCTCTTGCATCATACTCCCTTGGCTGAAAAATTCATGGAATCCTATCCATCAGCTCCTGCACCAATCTTCCATGCTTCTGGATCTCTACTTCACCGACCCAACTGGCATATTCTACTAGTCGTCCTTTCCATTTCACCAAGTATTCAAAATATGTCTTCCTTCTGGTCTTCTTACCAACTCGTTGATCTATGATCCTTTCCATCTGCAACTTTTCTGCTACAGTAATTTGTTTCTCCCATTATATCTTTATTTGATATTCTGATCTTTCAACTCCATCCTCCCTGTAAGGATATAGGTCCTCAATGTTGAATATGGGCGATATACCCACATCTTCTGGCAGCTCTAACTCATAATCATTCTCACCAAATATCCATAGGATTTTACACAGTCCTATATTTTTCAACTTTAGTTTATTGTATGTTCCCCTCGGGAATCTCTCCTTCCTTAGATGTGCCAGTGTTCGACAACACAGGTATTCCAACAGAGGACGAACACCTTCAGTAACCACTCACATAACCAGATCAAAGATCAACACACCGATGTTTTCACGTGGTAAAACCCCTACGGGGAAACATCCACGGCCCCATCCAACGCGGCTAC
>ML791841.1:169528-197481 GCA_009831015.1 Picea engelmannii
TGTCGGGAACATATCGTGACCGTCGGATTGCCTAACTACAAATGCATACTAATGCATACTAAAGAAACACACTTTTACCTAACGACATATTAGACCAAGTAGATCTTAACTAACTCCTAAGTGTCTAAATATCCTAACAGCCAGGAGTTGATCTCCAACTTCAAATTCAATATTTCTCCTATGTTGATCAACTCTGTGCTTATATTCACTGCTGCTCTTCTTCAACTACTCCTTGATTTGATTGTGAAGTTCCTGCATCTCTGCAACGAAGTCTTCGGCTCCTATGCTCCTAAACTCGCTCTTCTTCATATATCTTAATTTTGAGACTCCCCTCGGATTCATTCCATACATGACTTGAAATGGATTTTTCCTAGTGCTCCTCTTCACTGAGTCATTATATGCGAATTCGACTTATGCTAGAATCTGATCCCATTGACTATGGTGCTCAGTGACCAAACTCCTCAACAAATCTCCTAAGCCTATATTCACCACTTCGGTCTGTCCATCCATCTGTGGATGATATTAAAAACCAAAATATAGCTCTATCCCCAACTTTTTCCACAACGTCCTCTAGAAATGACCAACAAATTTGGTATTCTTGTCTGAAACTATACTCCTGGGATTTTGGGATTTTGGCTTTTGCTTGGACTTTCTCTTGGTTATGGTTTGGAATTTCTGCTTGGTCTTTGGTTATTATTTCTTGGTTCACTAGCCTTGGAGAAAGGTGTGCTACCTTGGCTGGCTATTGGTCTGCTTCAAGAATTATTTTGTTTGTCAAGGTTAAGGTGCTCGGGGGTGGCCTTTGTGCCTATGGTTGGGTGACAATATTGCTATATTGTCTATGGAATAATGAGCAGATCTCTTTATTTTATAACAGGTTATGGGCCCACATTATCTTTAGACAGTATAATCATTGGAAGATAGATTGGGAAGTTATTTGTTAAGCTCGTTATAGCACCAATTACAGTTGCAGCTAGGTTTTTTGATTATGCAGCTGCAACACACCCTAACCCTTGTGTTCAGGCACTTATGACGAAGCATTTAACCTAATTCCTTGAGATCCTAGTGCACCCTATCCTAGCGCACCTCTTGGTAATCTCATCTAGAAAAAATGCCAGGTTTGAAACTTTGGTCAAAGTCAAAGTCAAAAGGTTGACTAGTCAAAGTCAAAGTCAAAGGTTGACTTCTGGTCAAATTGATTTTGTGGTCAAAATTAAAATTTTAGAGTTTATAGCTTGTTCTAATCATTGAATCTAATCTCTTCTTGTCAAGATGGTATCTAGTTTCAAATTGGAAGACAAGATGGACGATGCTACAAGAATTCAAAGGTATGCACTTGTATATGCCATCCGAGTTATATCATCTAGCAAAACGTGAGTGTGTTTGCAGGGAAAGAATTAGAGACCTTGTCCAAGATATAATCTTGGATTCAGTGCATTCAAAGGAACAAGCACACCCTTGATAGCAATTGAGGCTTTAGGTTCTAGGTTTGATTAAATTGTTAAGCTTAAAATTTGTGTATATCAAGGGTGATAGTTGCTACATTACAAATTGTGAAAGTAGTCTTTGAAAGATTCTATTATTGCTAGGTGCAATGAATACTTGACTGCATATGAATACTATTGATATAGATGCTTATTGTACTTGTTTGCAAGTTGAACTAACATCTCCTCTAGATTGATATTTCTTGTTTTTTCTTGTTGTTCTTGTTCCAGGCAGGTACCCTTATGAAATATGTTTGATGAATAATCCTTGCGGAACCTGTCATAGAAGAAGTTTATATGGATGACACAATTACCAGATGGGAATCAATCAAAACAAATAGAAACAAACTTAAAGAGACTCAAATGAGTCATACTCGAAGGAAGTCATAAATCAAAAGGAAACCAGAACATACTTGTGACACTTTGTAGAAAGCAAAGACAGATGCAACAGACGAAATCATGGACTCTCTTAGATGGAGGGAGATGATCACATAATTCAAAAAAGAAGAGAATGCATATTGCTCATTCAGGCATGAATCTGGGATCAGGTGGGAGCTAATCCCCAACAATATGATCCATTAAAGAAGAATCCATAAATACTATTACGTATCTATCCATGTTCTTCATTGGAAGTAACAACCATGATAAGCAACACATGTTCAGTTTGACTCTAGAAGAAGTCGTTTTTGAAAAGAAGCCTTGAATATCCTTGGTTGTCCATCTACATTTATGTTCCTATGAAAGAATGTTGGAGCCTTCAGGAAAGAAGGGCATGTAATCTATAGAATATTCCATGGAGTCCAACATTGAAAAGAAACATGAGGAAGAAGATGAAGATTCCAAGAAAGAAAGAAAATTTAGAACAACCAAATAAACCAGTTTGAACCCACTAGATGTAGTCAAGTAGAAGGAATGGAAGGAAGTTGTGATGAAGAACAATGTATGTAAGAAATTGTGAAAAAGACTTAAGCATTGATAGATACAAGGCGAGACTCAGGGCTATAGGGTTCTCCCAGTAGGAGGGAGAAGACTATGATGACAACTTGTTCTAGTAACCAGATATACCTCTACCCAAGCCATTATATCTCTTGCAATATCCATGGGTTGGAGTTTACGTTAGAGGAATGTAAACATTGTTCTTATCAACATAGTAATTGAAGAAGAAGCGTATGTAGATCAACCTTAGGGTTTTGAGGTAGACTAGAAAGAGACCCTTGTATGCAGATGGAAGAAGACCTTGTATGGATTCAAGAAAACTTGGTGCAAAGCCTCTCATGTACAACAAAAGCGTGGTGAAATCTTCCTATGACAGAGGAAGTATATTGAAATGGTTCTTCAGAAGTTTGGGATGATGGATTGCAAATCCATGGAAAACTCACATGATGACAGATCTGGAGAAGTTGAGAGACTCTAATCCACTAGACCTGTCTTTGTATCGACAATTGATTGGATTGTTAATGTATTTGGAGAATAATCAGTTGGATATTTGTTTTGTGGGGAATTTAAGTTAGGATATATAGATGCATGGTTTATCGATTCAGATTGGGAAGGGAGTGCATTTGACAGAAGAAGTGCTACTTGGATATGTTTCAGTTTGAGCTTTGCCATGATGTCATGGGATAATAGGAAACAAAAGTCTGTTGCACTCAACACTGTAGAAGCAGAGTATATTGCAACTTGTGATTCTTGTACAGAAGCAATGTGGCTCTGTAAGTTGGTTTTTGGACTGTCTGATCAGGGGTTGGATTCGACCGTGATATATTGTGATGATCAGAGAATTATTTTCTCTATGATAAAGTCCAGAGGGGAGAAGTGGTTCTCCGGTATATCTCCATAGATGAGCGAATAACATATATTTTGGTAAAGCCTCTGTCCAAGATGAAAAGTTTGTGTACTTAAGGGACAAGATGGGGCTTGTGGAGATGATTTCCTTATTGAAAAAGGAAGTGATTAATCCCAAGTTGGGAGGGAGCACTAATATGTTATTGATTTATGGAGAGTCATTTTCCATTTCAAAAAATGGTCTAGGTTGGGTAGTTCCTTTCCTGTCCAGAAAGTGGTTTGATATTTCTGATGGAAAATCATTTTCCATTTCATAAAATGGTCCAGATTGGACAGTCATTTTCGTAATGAAAATGGTCCGATAGATTGCTGATGTACCATAGACATCGTTTCCACTTGTGGCCAGTGTTGGGGAATGGTCTATGAAAATCATTCTTCTTGGCAGTCACTTTGAGTAGTGGTCAAGTAGAATGGTTTTCCTCGGCAGGTAGTCATTCTTTCGAAGTTCATAGTTGTGAGTAGTTTCGAAGAATGGTCCATTTTGGAGGTTAGTATAGGACAATCATTCCCTAGGGAAGAATTATCCTCTCCATGTTTCATTGTGATTAGTGTTGGAGGAATGGTACAATTAGGTGAATGGTTTAGGTTCAAAAATCAAGGAAAAGCATTCCCTAGGGAAGATTCATTCTCTCCAGGTTGCACTATGATTAGTTCCACAGGAATGTCCTAGTTAGGTGAATGGTCTAGGCTCAGAAATTAGGGACAATTATTCTTCTATGCTTGGGAAGAATTGTCCAGATATCCCATGACTGGTGTTTTTACTTTTTGAGGGTAGATGCTCTTCTAGATGTCACAGATGTGAGTGGAAGAATGGCCCAAATGACTCAGTTTATATCATGATATTGTTATGCAGGTTGATATCAGATGATATGATTTCTATGGAGACTGTATGTCTCTGGACATTAGATGTATGGTATTGTGGTGGATGTGTTCCACTGGTTGTGACTATGTGTCACTGGTTAGTAGCTGTGTGCTACTAGGTGTGGTTATGTACGACTAGATAGTAGTTGTGTACTACTATGGATAGACACAGTTGTGTTCTATTGGATGAAATTGTTCTAAATGCTATGGAGACTACCACTAGTGTTGGAGATGATTTCTAGCTAGATGGATAGTCAGTGTGCTAATGGACAAAAATTCTCTAGGTGGAGAATGGTCCAAGCATGACAGATTGCTGGTGGACAACCATCCTTCCAGTGGAGGATGGTCCAGGTTGAAATATTGTTGGTGGACAAAGATTCTCCTTGTGGAGAATGGTCCAGGTTGACAGATTGTTGATGTACCATGGAAAACTAATCTTCTAGGACATATGTCTGGATTAGAAGAATGGTTTGTCTCCCTGAGTTCACAGTAGTGACCAAAGTAGAGAGATTAGTATAGAACAAACATTTTCCTTGAGTTCACAGTAGTGGCCGAAGGGAATATGTTCTAGGATAGTCATTCCTCTAGGACATATGTCTAGATTATAATAATAGTACTTGTATCCCATGGTGTGGCTTCTAACATCTGTTGGAACAATTATTCTTCTAGGACATATGTACGTATTAGAAGAATGGTTCTTGTATCACTCTGTGGAGTGAGTGACTTATTCAACATCATGCCCTATTACTTAGATCAAGTATGGATTCGAGAGATGATGCAGTTGATGCTATCAGATGATACTGGTAGTGATGATGTTGCTTGTGAGTTGATCTACTTGATCATGAGATAACTTGTGTGGCTATTATGATGCTACCAGTTGAATGGTCTGTTTGTGATCAAGACCATTTCCTTTAATACCTCTCTATGTAGGAGGGAGTGTTGATATTATGGTAGCTGCGGGAGGTATTAACCTCCACGTGTAACCTTTGACAATACTAGAATATTCTGGGAAGCTAGAGAAACTCTAAAATGTTGGATAATAACCTTAGAAGACAAGTCAACTCAAGAGAATATTTAATATTGATTTATTAGCCTCTAGAAAGAGAAGTCAACCCAATCAAGTGAGATAGAGTAATATAAATAGAGGGCACTAGAGCTCATTTTTCAATATTACTCTCACAACTGCATAAGACTAGTGGTGCACAAGTTTGGAGAGGGAGTCTAGCTCCAGCTATTGCAACTAGGATTTTGGATTTTGGTTGGACTTCCTCTTGGTTATGGTTTGGATTTTCTGCTTGGTCTTTGGTTATTCTTGCTTGGTGCGATAGCCTTGAAGAAAGGTGCGCCACCATGGTTGGCTATTGGTCTGCTTCCAGAATTATTCTACTTCTAGAATTCTTTTGTCTGTCAAGGTTAAGGTGCTCGTGGGTGGCCTTTGTGCCTATGGTTGGGTGACAATATTTCTATATTGTCTATGGAAAAACCAACACATCTCTTTATTTTCTAACGGGTTCTTCTCTTGCGAGCTTTTGTGTAATCTCCCAACTTTTTTCCATTCTCCGGGCTACCCAATCGGGTAGTTCTGTACTATCAATATGCATATCATCAACATCTCTTGGACTTTCTTGGTTTCCTGGATCTTGTGAATTTTTTATGTTTGGGATTCATTTCCTTTTTTGCTATGAGACTACATGTGTGCGCTCAATATTGACATGGCATAATTTCTCTCCACCATCACCTCCAACACACACACCATTACTCTCTTCTCTATTTATATTTTGTTGTTGTGTTCTTTGTCTAGAGGAGGAGCTCTTATGTGCATGGGGATTGGAAGATGACTGAACATTGGTAGTGCTTTCCCCCCTTTGTCTTGCTTTGATTTTCCTTTTCATACTTGAGATTATTTCTGTAGTCAAGTCCTTGTTACATCCATTGATGTCCTTTTTTGTGTAGGGATTGTCACTTGTATCCTCGTCAAATATTGTGAACAAATTACTCTATCTTATGGATTTTAAGTATTGCAAAAACAAACCCTGGGGGTCAAAACCGCCTAGAGGTTGTGCTTCTTTTAGAGTAAATTCACTGAGTGTTTCTAAGACTTCTTTCAGATGGGCCATATTCCTCAATTTTGTGTTACCTATAGATTTTAATCTTGTACACTTAATTACTACACACATATTCTTAATAAAATAAAAAAGATACAATGGCACACACACACATTACACATATATTTTTACCCTGGAAACCCAAATTGGGAAAACTAACAACCTATTTAGAGCCACACCTTTAGTATTCTGTTCATGATATTTTTATTTTTTACAATACAATACAATATATAGGATCCTACGACATCCAAAACCCCTAATCCATTGACCTAGATTAGTTAACAATCCTACTTCCTTAAGCATAATTACAAAAGCATCAGTGAAAACCATGTGTCAAAAAAGCACAAAAAATAGACACAAAAAAGTACCAATTTTTATTTTTTATCTTTTTGGGGCGCTGCCCCCGAACCCCCATGTAGGGGGGTGTAATATCCCCAATAGAATGGCCTGGAATATTTTTTCCTTCTATGCAATAGGTTTTCTTCATTCTCTAATCTGGTTGACAAATTTTCACAAACAATTTGCATGTATTCTACTAATAGACATTTTTTCAAACATATTGCATGTAATACAAATAAACTAGAAATAAAAGGGACAATATGTGGTATTTTTTTTGTGTTTGCTTGTTTGTCTGTGACATGCAGTACTAGTCTGTGGCTTGAGAAACCAAAACTCAGGGGCATCTAAGCCATCAAAATCACCCGGGGATCGCACCCGTCCTGAGCCACACCAACCCTTAACATGGATGGATTTTTTGTCCCTGCAGGTTTCGAACTGGTGACTGAACATCCCAGAGTGCCTTAACAACACAGTTCGTCATCGACTGTCCTACACCTCGAAGACTTTTTTTTTTTGGAGGACATGGAGGTGGGATTTGATCAACTTATGTATGCACGAGTCACGATATTATTTAATATAAGATCTTTGGGTGCAACCACATGTTCAACCACTACCTCAAGGTGCCCCCATGGCTCCAGGTTAGGCCCTCACAAGAATTGAACCTTTCCCAATGGTGAAAAACTCCTCGCTTTCCACCACTGGATCCAACCCCTTTGGGTGACAATATGTGGTATTTTATTATGAATTATTATTTGAATATAATGATCCAAAAGTTGATATAGCAACTACAATACATCAATGGAAAACACACAATACAAGCCAAAAACCTGGAATCATGCCGTGGTCTCCTCAATAAATGAGAACAAACCCTCCAAGTGCCACAACCTCTCCAAGAAGATCACTACAACCCAATACTGAAAACAAGCCCCAAGATGAAGCTTCAATAGAAATCTTGGATGGATTTCCCCTACCAAACTAAAACTCTAATGGAAATCCTGGATGGATTCCCTTCTAGTCTAGCTAGGGTGGATATTACACCACCGAAACCAAACTGTAATGGTGGAAGAGTTTTGATAAACTTCGATGAAACAATGGCTCCAAGAGCACTTTCAAAATGAGAGGTCAAATCATATTCCCAAAGTGAAGCTCTACCCATCCTTTTATCCTTCCTCCATGCCTTCTAGAATTTGCCCCTTTTGACTAAATCAAATATAACTTATTTGACTAAATCAAATATGACCCTTATTCTCCTTTTACTTTCACTTTAAGATTAAAAGTCACATTTAATAATGGTTAAGTAACTTACTAATATAAATTAACTTTATTTCCTTAATGTCACTTTAAATGCATAACAACTCCTAACCAAGTGACATTAAATAACCCTTTTTCTTCACTGACGAACCACATAATTCATTTCCATTTCCCAACAGGGGAACACAAAAATGGGGACATGACAAATCCTCCCTTCCCAAAGATTGCTTGTCCTCAAGCAATGCCATCACACCCATAGGTACAAAAGCTGAACCGAACTGAAACTAATGATGATCCCTAGATCCCAAATCCATCTGAAAGATGTGGAGCTCCTACCACCCACAATACTATCCTGCAATGTGCTAACATCAGGGCCCCCTTGAAGGTCACCTATCAATAGAGCAAACATATATTGTAAGAATTCATATACTCTCCATAGAATTTCCCACCTAGGAAAATGATCCACTTTTCCATATGAATAGGATCCTGAAAGAAATAACTCACTCTCCCATATGTACCTGTTTCCCAACTGTCAACCCCTAAAATCCCCGGGTCCAATGGTATCACCAAAAAGGACTCATCATGTTGTCGTTGCACCACTTTGATCATAAATATTTGATCCTCTTGCCCAAAATGCATCCTCCACAGTTGCATCCATAAGCCATGAAGCCTCAAAGAATCATCCCTACTATCAAGGATCATATGCGATCAATATACCTTATTTGCTGACTCAATCCTCAGCAGTGGAAAAGAGATTCGTCCCAACCATAACATACAAACCTCATCACTTCTCCTCATGTCTCTCCTAAAATTAAGTTGATATAATACTGACAAGGGACTGAATATGTCAACCATACCAACTCTAAAATCATACATCCATGAGAAGTCTATGTGGCTACAAACTGATAGGGGATCCATGACACCTAGTCTCCAAGTATCAAAGGGAAAATCCCCAATACTCCAGCACTCCTAAGCTGCTGCAATCATCCAAGCATCATGTAGAAAATCTCCTAACACATCATCTTCCAAATCCCTCCATGCGAACAAAATAATCCCGTAGGTGGTAAAGTCACCAGGATCCCAAGCTAGCTTGTATGATTTGAAGCATCCTCTACTTGTAGCACTAATTTGTAAGGTGACAATACAAGAATCCACATGACTACTCCTGATGATCCAAGCAATCACAAGTTGCATACTCTTGGTCAACTCCTTGGAAGACCACTCCTTCAAGAAACCACTCCCAATCCTCCCAAAATTAAACTTCGAAAAGTCAAAATCAACGCTCTCCTCTCTAGTAGTGACTGAACTATCCAACAATGTATCACTAGGGTCCCAAACTAATACCAAAAAGGACCATCATTCTGACGCTATGCCACTCTGATCATCACCGTCGGGCTAACGTGCCCAGTCTGCATCATCCTCTTTTGGAACCCCTAATTGAACTTCTTGAAGGGACTGAAACCACTATCCTAAATCATCCCCTGCAAAGGTGTCTCATTGAAGTCTAAGTTTGTAAATCCATGATTGGCCTCGAGTCTGTCCTACCATATAGAGAAAGTCTCGACCTCCCCTCTCCTGACATCCCAAAAATAAAGCATAACAATCATTGTCACAACTTTGTCGCTCATCATCATCTGAATCAATCTATCACTCAGATGAATTCCTAGATCCCACCACCAAATTAGAAGTCCACCACTCCCAATACCTGCTAGCTATTGTTGTGCCATACTGGTAATCATCAGAGTCAGAATGAGCCAAGTCCCTGTTATTTCATTATCTGGTGGAAACCAAATACTAGGAATAAACTCTCTTCCTGCTGGTATGTTTGTCTCCTGCCAAAGGACACTGGGAAATTCACTATCCCGATCACCATCAATGTACTCATGCAACTCGTGGAGTCTAAACACCTCCCTAAAGAACCACTCTATTAACTATGATGCACCATACTCTGATGAAGTCCCTAAAATGTAGTCCCTACCATGCACCTCTAGTAGACCTGTACCACCATCTGTCGACACTCTTTCCTACCTCTGTCCTAAAATGAGTGTAGAATACCACAATCCTGCTGGATGGGTATGCCCTAAATCATTCTATAGACAAGTCATGCACTCCCTCATATTCCTCCACACATCACCCTCAAGGCCCTTCCATGAGAACCTCTCTTTGATCTATCTATAATTCTGAAAGTACCCATGATGTCCTGTCAAAGGTGAATCATGCATAACTCTCATGATCTCCTCCCTAAGTGAGGACTCAGGGAATAAGTATATTCTACCTCAATAGTAGATGATATCATCCACCACTCCGTACCTATCATCCTAAATATGACCCTCCATCAACTCACAAGCAAACCAATCTTTGGAATATTCCACTAGAAGGTAGGACTTCCAATCAACTGAAATACCTGTGAGATACTCCAATGTGTCATGGATCTCTTCCCGCACACTACTCACATGGATATCATACAAGACACAAAACTCCCTATCCTTGTCTTGAGGACAATATGACCGAATATCAAGCTCCAGAGATTACTCTGTCCCCTTCTTGAACATGCTCCTCATCATGCCTCGTGCCTTATCTAACTGTCTCAATTGATACACAGTTGTATATTGATGCATACTAATGCACACCGTTGTATAATCATGCACCACCCTATGTGCCATATGGGACACTAAATCGATCCCTCCATTAATTTCAACCGAACCCATATCCTAGAGTGATGTATCCATCACTTTCCTATACTCAATCCCCCAATCAACTGGTGCTTATACTTCCTTGTTCGTTGGTCCATAAGGAATTTTCTCAACTACCTCTTATGTAGCTAAGAATTGAGACACAAGAAATGGATCATGATCCATACAATGTGAAACAAGTGCATTTTCAAAACCCTCTATGTCAAATCTCTCCTCAAACACCTGCAACTCTCAATGCTCCTTGTGCGGGATCGTCACAAGAGTCTTCTCCTTGACCAATAATTGGTCCTCCAAATCTTGCAACACTAAGGGATTTTGTTCAATTTTACCACCATGACGAGGTACAATCATGTAATCAACATTGACATCATAAATGAGATATGGTGTTGAATCCTCATCATGCATAAGTTCTATCATGCTTGAACTATCCTCAACATGAGCATTGTACATAGTGGAAAATATTGGATCCTCAACATCAGATGATTTGGACATCTCCTCATAATCACCGTGAGATGCTACCTCCTCATATTTTGTCGATTCATCAGAGGTATACCCATCCAACACAATAGTATCATCAAACTCACTGTCTAGCTCTGATGACGTATCAAGGGCTATTGTTTGGTCTTCCTTTATGCACACATCCTTAACATGGCTAGATGTATGCTCCTCCACTTGTCCTTCATACTAATTTCCCTTTAGTTATGCCCTATGCATTTAAATGAATCCTCATCCACCTTTGAGGTCCAACATCCATACTTTTGGGTCAAATAATTTTTAAAGGGAAAATATGCGCGGATCTCCTCCCTCAATGCTAGATACTCCTGGTAGTGGTAAGGCACATTTTTAATTACTGCTAGTGTCCTCAAGATATCAAACACATGCTTTGGATATTTCTTCCAAATATTCCTCTATATGGCTTAACCCCCTGAGTGCAAAACCTATTCCCATATTTTCTTACACATGTATGTACATAATCTGATTTCCTTCCAACATATTTTTCTTCATTGTGAATCGCGCGACTTTTTCTGGAAAAACCTAAAAAATTGCTGAAATTAAAACACTGATAACTTTACTTCCTGGAATCCGTTTCAGATGATTTTGTTTTTGAAATTGGGTATTTTCTGAGATGAATTCAAATATCCATTTTTTTTGGAAAATTATGCTAAATTTTTTTCATAATTTAATCTCAAATGTGACACCCCCCTTTTTCCTTTAAAAACAATCTGTAGAAAGACCCAATTTTTTTTCCCTTTTTTGGCCAAGGAAAGTTCTCTAATGCAATCATAGGATGGAAATATCACCAAATTTTATACCACTATAATATCCCCAATAGAATAGGCGTCCTTCTGTGCAATAAGTGTTCTTGATGCTCTAATCTGGTTGACAAATTTTCACAAACAATTTCTATGTATTCTACTAAAAGACATTTTGTCAAACATATTGCATGTATTACAAATACCCCAAAAATAGAAGAGACAATGTGTAATATTTTATTATGAATGAAGATCTGAATACAATGATCCAATGGTTTCTATGACAACTGCAATACATCAATGGAAAACACACAATACACTCCAAAAACTTGGAATCACGTTATGGCCTCCTCAACCGATGAGATCAAACCCTACAAGTGCCACAACCTCTCCAAGTGGATCACTACAACCCAATACTGAAAAAAACCCCCAAGATGAAGCTCCAATAGAAATCCTAGATGGATTCCCCCTACCAAACTGAAACTGTAATGAAAATCCCGGATGGATTCCCCTCTAGTCTAGCTAGGGTGGATATTTCACCACCGAAAACAAACTGTAATGGTGGAAGGGTTTTGCTAAACCCTAACAAAACAATGGCTCCAAGAGCACTTCCAAAATGAGAGATAAAATCATAATCCCAAAGTGAATCTCTACCCATCCTCTTATCCTTCCTCCATGCCTTCTAGAATCCCCCCCCTTTTGACTAAATCAAATATGAATTCTTTAGCTAAATCAAATATGACCCTTATTCCCCTTTTACTTTCACTTTAAGATTAAAAGTCACTTTTAATAATGGTTAAGTAACTTATTAATCTAAAGTAACTTTATTTCCTTAATGTTACTTTAAATGCATAACAACTCCTAATTAAGTGACATTAAATAACCCTTTTTCTTAATCGATGAGCCACGAAAGTCATTTCTACCGCTCAATTGGGGAATCCAAAAATGGGGACATGATAGGGGGCTTTCGCCCCCTGCAAAACCCCCAGACAAGGGGGCTCCTGCCCCTGTGAACCCCCAATTAACTCGATATAACACAAACACTAAATCTAGTCATGCAAATAATATAACACATACCCAACATTCTCCCACTTGTTGTTTTCTTTGCATATAGGGGGTTACAAGGTTATATAGTCAACAATCCAGAGCATCAATGCCCATATATACTCTACACCAAGAGAACTTCTCAGTGCTCACAAATTTTGTTAATGAATCTGTAACAGCCTTCAAAGGGTCCACCTTCATCAACAACACTTTCTTTTCTTCAACCATGTCTCTCACAAAGTGATATTGAATATCAATATGCTTTGTCTTTGAATGATAAGTTGGGTTCTTTGCTAGGAATATTGCACTTTAACTTTCACAATATATCCTTAAATCTTGTTGTACCAACCCAATACTTGAACACAATCTTTGTAACCATACTTTTTCCTTACTTTCATGAGTGGTTTCCATGTATTAAAATTCTTTAGTTGAGAGTGCCACTACAGACTGTTTTTTGCTCATTCAATTGATTGCTCCTCCAAACAGGTTAAACACATACCCACTTGTATCTCTCCTGCGATACAGATCTCCACACAGTCTACATCAACAAAACCATGTATGTCCAACACTGTGTCCAATTTTGGTCTTTATTGGTAGCACAATCCAGAAATAGCAGTGCCACACAAATACCTGAAAACCATTTTTATTGTTGTCCAATGCTCCTTTCCTAGTTTTGACAGATACCTACTAAAAAATCCCACTGCATGTGCAATGTCCAGTCTAGTATAGACCATTTCATACATCAAACTACCAACGACACTTTCATATGGAACACAAAACATGTCCTCTTCTTCTTCATGTGTCTTGGAACACTGATCCACATATAACTTTACACATACTTGAATAAGAACCCTGACCGATTTACATTCCTGCATATTAAACCTATGCAATATTGTCTCGACATATTTCCTCTGATTAAACAAGAGTTTCATGTTTGCTTGATCTCTTTTAATTTCCATGCCCAAAATGAATTTTGCAGCACCAAGATCCTTGATGTCAAATTTAGAGGACAACTGAGTTTTCTCATTTTGGATAATCTCCTTGTTGTTTCCTATCGATAACATATCTGCATACAAGACCAAATAATTGACATTATCACCGATTAATTTGAAATACACACAGTGATTTGCTTTGCTCCTTGTGAAGCCAAGTCCCAACATATGAGTATCAATTTTTTGATACCACATCCTTGTTGATTTCTTTAACCCATACAAGGAATATTTCATCCTACGTACCATCTCTTTCTTTCCCTTCACAAAAAAGCCTTTTTCTTCTAGATCCCCATGTAGGATCATTGTCTTCACATCCATCTTTGCTACATCAAACTCAAATGCAACATCAACAGATAAAATAAATCTATTTGAATTTAACTTGGAAATATGAGAAAAAATCTCACCAAAGTCAATTCCCTCTTCTTGGGAATAACCTTTTTCTACAAATCGAGCTTTGTATTTATCCACTTTTCCTTTTGCATTCAACTTCTTCTTAAACACCCATTTGATGATAATGGGATTTTCCTAGTCGAAAACTCCACTAGATCCCAAGCCTCATTCTTGTCCAAGGCTTCCTTTTCTTCAATCATGACCTTTTTCCAAAGTTTTCCATCCTATGAATCCACTACCTCTCTAACAGTTCTAGGATCATCTTCAGTAATAAACAAAGAAAAAATTGAATGGAAATCAGGTGGAGTATACCTTTCAGTTGCCTTTTTTCCTGAATCGATCTCCTTAATACTAGAGTATGAGGAGCTTCTTCTTATGATTCATGTTCTTCTGTAGAGTTTAATTCATCATCCTTCAACTCAAACTCTATTTTTTCTGGTTCTTCCTATTACACATTATTTTGGTCACCTCAGTGATCAACTGATAACATGTGCTTAACTCATTTTCATGTTCCCTGAAAATATTAAAAGAGACTTTCTCCATGAGAAAAGTGGTTTGCTTTTCCTCTTTCAAAAACTATAACAAGGAAGGTTGTCGCACCCTGTTGTATGCATGGGGTGCGAAGATG
This sequence comes from Picea engelmannii, assembly GCA_009831015.1. NCBI lineage: Eukaryota > Viridiplantae > Streptophyta > Pinopsida > Pinales > Pinaceae > Picea > Picea engelmannii. Next base: position 184,411 of record ML791841.1, read on the forward strand.
CATGATCATCACACTCTACACTAAAATTGGACAGCGACATCGTCGCAGGTTGCTTGTGCATAGGGTGCGACGATGCTTAAGCAAAGGAAAAGTCAAAATTCACGAATGTTCTAGAAGCGAATCTTCTAGAAGATGAGGTGGCCTCCAATCGGTTTGGATCTTACTTACTTCTCTGATTTAGTGGGATCATCCTAATCCCCTCATCCATCTCTCTTTCACCTTATTGTTATAACCCTAAACTGTACTAGACATGCATACCTTGCATTAGGCCATCTTACTTGCTATCTTTGCCAAGCCATAACTAAACAACTCTTCTAAAAACCATTGTTTTGAAGGTGTACACGCCCTACACCACTACTGCCCACGTACACACATTTGCTGCACCACTACAACTCGCGTACACTCACAAAAAATCACGAAAAATGAAAATTGAATATGGATACAGGTTTCTGGGCCGTTACTTAACCGTTTGACCACCCATAGCCAGTCACCCCAACCGTTACTATCTATTTTGGCCTATAAAAGAAGGCGTTGGGGCCACATTCCAATAAGAATCATGAGAGCATAAAAACTTTGACCATTTCAATATTCCCCCTTTGTCCCAATATTTTGCAACCACATTGTGAGTTTGAGCCATAATTCCTTTTTCCTCCTTTGCAAATCCTTTCCATTTCCCTAGAGAGAATTGAAGAGGAGAAGAACATGTGGAAGCAGTTGGTGCATGGTGAAGAGGAGCCCAGGATCGAGTTCGAGGAGCAATGACGGTCTCATGTTGTAAATGACTTTTGTGATATTAATATAAAGAAGTACTTTTTTTTGCACTGCCAAATGATGTCTTCAATCTTTGTGATTTTTTTTACATTTTTTGATTATGATGTTTAACCCACTAATCCATAGAATGCATGCTTGTAGTTTCTTGTTTGTCTTTTGGTGAATGCAGGTCGGCCTTGGGAGGAGACTTGCAATTGGGAAACAATCAAGTGAAAAGGGATTGATACCAGATGCAGAGTTTAAGGTATGCCTACTGGATCCATATACTTTGTCTTTAATGTATGATTGTGGGATAATGCTGGGATAGTTGATAAAAAGTAGGAGACTTTAGATGGTTAGCTCTGCCTACATTTTAGAACCCTGGTGTAGTCTGTAGAGGGGTTTTCCCGCTATAGCTGAATTGGCGACTGTAATAGGGAAGCCTCTAGGGTCTTTGGGGATATTTCTTTTGGGTGTTTTTGAATCAGTTTACTCACTGTTTTTGAGTTTCTGTAAGCTTATGTGTCTTTAAGGGATGTTGGTCTTCCATACCAGTACTCCCTGTCTTTTTCTTGACTGTTGGTTTTCATATTTTTGAGAATTTGCAGAGGTGTACGTGTCTTGTAGTGGACCTGCATGCGTGCATACACACCTTGCCTTTAAACAACCTGCGTACATATGCTGGCTGCTGAAGTGTCAGTAGCATGCCTGTGTTGAGAAATTTTTTCTTAGAAGAGGCAGTCATCCTCTTCCCTGTCAGAAGTCACACTTCTCAGGGGTTTTCTTGATCTAGCCCCAGTCTCTGTTATAGCAGTCTGTAGCCTAGGTCTGACCTCAACATAGCTTTATTTTCATCAAAAGATTTCTTGTGTTTTCTTTGATAGGGTTTTTAGACAAGTTTGTGAGTCTGATTTGATATGCCTGTTTGGTATTGTCAGTGACTCTCTGCGATCTGCGATTGGGCCTGAATTCATTTCTTGGTCTTGATTTGTCGTCATTTTCCCCTTTTTATCTTTAGAAGAAAATAAAAAAATTTATTTCCAAATTTCTTGTTTTGAAGCATAAAACAATAAAAAAAAATCTTTCATTTCTTTGTTTGGTAAAGTAGTTTAGGTTAGTTGCTTTCCTTTACCAAGGAAAAAGAAAGTTTTCTTAAGTTGTTTACTTGAATGCTTAGGAAATTAAGTAGCTCGTAGTCGAGAAAAATCTTGTTTTAAGTTTTTCTTTTCAAAGATCTGAGAAAAGTAGTTACAAAAAGTTTGGTTAAAGAGTTTAAATTGACAAATCTTTATTTGTGAAGAAATAAGTACTTTTGTTTCTAGTATCATCTTATGCTCTCCTCTTTCGTCTCTTGAAAAACATCAATGGTTTCATTTTCATTCCTCTTAACTTAAGACAACCACTAAAATTAACACTTAATTAAAAGTTATTAGACTTTGTGTTTGAAGGGTCCATCAATTTAGTCTAGGCTAGAGCCTTGATTTAGGATTGGAGAGGAAACTCTTCAAGGCTACAAAAACAAACATAAGAGTCTGCGCTAGGGAGTTCTTGAAAGTCCAATAACCGTGAAAGTTATCCAGGACCCCCCTCTAACACAGGGGCTAAAAATGAGGTCACGTAAGGAAAGGTAGTGGAGATAACCCCTCCAAAGCTGGACCAAGCATAGTGGGGAACACATATAGACGGCTTATCTTGGGATTCCATTGATCGCATTTGCCACAGAGCTTCATGAGTCTCGAATCCGTTCGAGGTCTTCAATCATCTTCTGAAACGATTTCTTTAGATACCCTTGATAGGTTTCATGCTTGATACCCTGCTCATTGCGGTCCACCTGACTGTCGACTGTACCCACCTGGTGACTGTTTGTGCGTTGGTAACTTAGTTGCCTTTATCTTAGTGACTTACACAGTTGACTACAAGGGTATACCGTGGTACCTAGGGCAGACATCGGGACACACTTTGCAGAGTATACCCAAAGGGTGCTTCCGTATTCGAGTTTCACTTGCACCGGTAAGTTGCTCTAGTGTTGGTTGGTGTAACTGTGCTTCCAACTAGCTAGTGATCTGCTTGTCTTATCTCATAGGAGCTTTTTCTAGTGTGTGATGGTCCTTAAAATGTTAATAGAAATCCCTAGTGTGTCATTGATCTTCTCACACCATGGAGGATCAAGAGCTCCGTCGGTAGTGAAGGCTTCTTGGCCTATTGTCGGTTAATTTGGAGCCACCCCCGCCACCGCTAAGGTGAATACTAGACCAACAAGGGTCTTTTGAGGTGACCGGGCCACAAGAAACTGAGCCCAACCCATCTCTGAGAAGAGAACATTTGATTTCGGAGGAACCAACCATTACCGACCTCGGAGCGGAAGCTCTTGGTTCTTATATCCCTCTGATCACTAATTTATCGGCACCCATCGTAGTAGAGGTTCACCCTTACGAGCGTCACGTAGTGTCACAAACGACGATGACAACAAATGCTGCTACTTCTCCAGAGAATACTTATACTCCCTCTACGACTATCACTACACGGGGTCATCCTCCTCCTAACCAACTATTGCCGGTCCAGACCACCATGGTCTTGATCGCCTCTACCTCGAGAAATGGTCTGATTTTGTCTATGGTGGAGATCACTGCTCCTTTCACCTAGAGTGCGACAGGCCTCCATTCTCATACGAGATGCCTGGCTTCGATACAAACTCTTTCCTTTCCTACTCCACTCTACAGACTTTAGGTTTGGGGGTAGGGAGCTCTAATGCTCCTTTGCAAGGATGCATGGGGGGCACTTCAGCTCCCTATAATGCTTTCCCTTATGGAGGGGGTCATATACCTCCTTTTCCCCCTTCACTCGGTGGTGCTCACCAACACTCCGTCGGGATGAACATAAACTATAGTTCATTTGGAGCAGGTAGTCAAGGAATTCCTTCTTATAACGTGTCGGTAGGTTCGACACCGTTCTCTTTGTTCAACACATTTGGTAACAGTGCATTCTCTTCAGCTACCGTCTCGGCTGGGGGCAACCCTGGTTATGGACAACAAAATCCTATGCATGGTACTATTCCTACATAGGGGGCAAACACATGAATTCCTTCCTCACAAGGACCTTGGAATCTATGGCAGGGATCAGTTTCCTTGTCAGGGATGCCAACCAAGGGAAACCCCTTCCATAGCCAATGGAACCCTAGGCAAGGCTCAACACCTATTCTCGTAGGACCGACAGGGGACAACCCTTCCCAAAATCCTTGGAATGTGACTCAAGCCCAACCCTTTACGTCCTATTACAGGAGTCAGTCGATGACGTCTCAATAAGAAAAAAATCTATATGCTAGTCATGACCATGGTTATTACCAGAACCCTGGCCAACAACCTAACTTTTCCTACCAACCTGGTGCTAGCCAAACTCCAGGCTCCTTTTTCCTTGGTTATAATCAACAACCCAAATTACCTTTTCTGGAAACTCTGCACTTGGCAGAATTGACAAGGTTATTAAACGACCCCATCTGCCATGATCTATGTTGGCCCCCTATGCTGACCAAGTTGCCTTCAGACATTCCAAAGTTCGAGGCTAAGCCTAACAAAGATCCAGGTGATCATGTGACTACCTTCCATTTATGGTGCTCGTCCAACTCTTTGAGAGATGACTCCATCTAGTTGCATTTGTTTCAACACACTCTCATCTAGAGTGCTGTGAAATGGTACATTGAGCTCAACCGCTCAAGATACTCTTCCTTCAGAGAATTGGCAATGGATTTCTTAAACCATTTCCAATTACCTGTGAGATACGATGCCGACACCAAATTGTTGGCCAACTTTGAGAAAACAAAAGCGAACCATATCTCAGATCACATTCGAGAATGGAGACGCCAGAAGAGTTTGATAAAAGTACCAGTCCCACTAGAATTCCTGCTTGACTGGTTCCTTAAGTCTTTGGTACCCCAGTTATCTAAAGACGTCACAACCTCAGGGGTGTTTTCAGAAGAAGAAGCGATAATGAGAGCTCAACAACTAGAGATAATTTACTCTCAATTTGATTTACTTTACAAGTTTTGCCAGATGCACCATGATCGATACTTGACAAGACTAGACAAAGATCTAGACCACATGCCGATGGTATTATTGGTTCAGTGCAAATGAAGCCTGCTGATCAACTGTCGAATCAATTGTAGCAATTGTTAATAAAACAGACAGCGACCAACCAGACCACTGGTTCGACTGCTCCCCCTACTCAAATGTTGGAGGTACACAGTGTGCAATCGACAAACCAGAAGGCCACCCAACAGCCTGATGGAAAGAAGAAACATCTAAACAAGAGTAAGGGGGATAAGAAACCTACCAATAATTCCAGTGAGGGAAACACAGAAAAGAAGAAGTCAAAGTACCCATGTAATCTTTGGATGGAAGACCACCCGACTCACCAGTGCCCTCGGCTTACGGAGGCCCATAAGTTATTGACACAACAACATCCTGCTGTGTTAACAAATCCATTTCCACATGGGAAATATTTAACTCAAGTCTCTTTGAGCGTGGAAGGGGGCAGTCAGGGACCCCCTCCATATGCAAGTAATTCTTCATCCGCGAATGTGTACATGATGAAAGGTAGTGTTGACTTAACAACTAGGACACACGACTACGAAATGCAAAACACCTCTGAGAAGGGTGAAGAAGCTAAAAACCCATCTCTTCTTCTCCAGATTTAGAAGACGTTGGGAGAAACAATGACACACATCCCAAAAGGTGCATTCAAAAAAGCTTTCCACAACCCAAACACAAGGGCCGCCCATAACTACTCTGTGGTGGAGGATTTGTCACAAACCCCTTGTGCGATGTCTACTTTGGGAGTCCTCGAGAGCTGCCCTTCCCAGAGAAAGGCTCTGTTAGCTACCTTAGGATCTGTTGAGACTATAATCTGGGAATGATCATGCTTGATACGACCGGCTTAAAACCTTGTCTTCCTTACCACGTGGCATTTTAGATAGTAGTGGCTTACACCATGAAAACTTTTACTCAGAACATTTTCCGCACGGTGGTTGATGAGGGTGCCTTGACATGTGTGATGTCTTTGGCATGTTGGAAGGCCATTGGACAACCCGTTTTGTCTTCGTCACCTACTCTTCTTATCGCTTTCGACAATCATTTGTTCTGACCACATGGAATCATCCCCTCTTTCCCTATGTAGTTAGGGGGGAAGACTGTGTGCGTCAAGGTTGAAGTGGTCGATTTGTCTCTCGACTACAATATCTTGTTAGGAAGGAGTTGGACCTATGCTATGCAAGCACTTGTCACAACAATTTTCTGGGTCTTGTTGTTTCCACACGAGGGCTGGATCGTGTCCATTGATCAATTATCCTTCTCCTGTCTTGACCCTTCATCAGGGGTATCCACAGTCCCAATGATTGATAACCCTCAACCCAACATCGTCAATGTAGGGGTTCATTTGTGCCCACCTTTGATGGGTACTTTTGATTACCCACCTCCAACCGACTATGTCCATTACATATCGGCTATCCTCAACAAACTTAGGGCTAAAATATTTCAAATCTCGTCGTTTCGCATGACTTACTTTAACGATCCATGGACTCTTCCTTCCCCATAAGCTACGATGGAAGGGACAGAGCACCATGGCATGACCATGCCTTTTTCCGTGACATAAATTGTGTACTCTATAGTCCAACAATATTCTGTCGACCCCGGTTTGACTCCCCCACACGAGTTAGATACAGTTCTTGAGCCTATTTGGGCTCAAGGTTTCCTTGCTGATACTGATTCTTTAGACTTAGTCTTGCCCCCAGATGAGGCAATTATTGAGGCAATGATTAGTCCAGACAGACCTTGGGATGATCTCTATCATAGATCTTATTTTCTCCCAGAGTTAAGAAGAATTGAAGCAAGAGAATTCACTCTGACTATGACTAGAGATAAGGCTTGTCCTATCAATCCTTTGGCTATGCACGTTGTTTACGCTGAAAGAAATATGGAAACCATCACTACAACGATACCTATCGATATCTCCAGAATCCCTGACATCGTGGAGAATATATTTTTCAGAGCAGATTGCTCCCTCGAGGAGATTCAAATCTACACAGAGTTATTTAAAGAATTCCACGATGTGTTTGCTCGGTCTTACGAGGAAATTCTAGGCATAGATCTAAGAATTGTTGAACATGAAATCACGACATATCCTGATGCCAAGCTGGTCCGACAGAAGATTCATCCAGTTAATCCTAGGAAAGTAATAACTATTAAGGATGAGGTAGAGAAACTACTCAAAGATGGTTTCATATACCCCGTTCAATTGACTCAATGGGTGTCAAATCCCGTGCCAGTCAACAAAAAGAAGGGTATGATTCGTGTATGTACAGACTTCTGTGATTTGAACAAAGCTTGTCCAAAGGATAATTTCCCCACGCTATTTATTGACTAGATAGTCGATGAATGCATAGGATGCGGGGCCTTTTCTTTCATGGATGGTTTTTCGGGATACAATCAGATACAGATCAAACCCGAAGACCAACACAAAACTGCTTTCATTTTTCCGTGGGGTACATTCTCTTATCAGAAGATGCCTTTTGGTCTGAAAAATGCTGGAGCTACTTTTCAGTGGGCCATGTATTTTTCTTTCCACGACATCAAACATGTAGTTGAGGATTATCTTGATGATTTAGCATCACGATCTTGTAAGAGTGCTGATCATCCATCACACCTCCGACTTATCTTTGAGCAATGCCGCTACTACCGGTTTTGCTTGAATTCAAACAAATGCAGTTTTGGCGTAACATCGGGTCGTCTACTTGGTTTCATAGTTTCAACAACATGGATCATGGTCGATCCTCTAAAGGTTGAGGCAATAGTTTAGTTGCCTCCCCCGTGCACAATCCCTCAGCTTTAGAGTTTACAGGTAAAAGTGAACTTCTTATGATGATTCATCGTAAACTATGCCACGATCACAAAGGGTTTCATGCATTTATTGAAGAAGGACGTTCCTTTTCATTGGGACGAAGCTGCTCAACGCTCTTTTGAAGCATTGAAACACACCCTCATGTCTACCCCTCTACTTCAGCCACCCAATTATAATAAAGATTTATTATTGTACTTGGCCGCTACAGAGTCAACCATCGGCATGGTCTTGGTTAAGGAGGATGATTTTCTCTCAGAATACATGATCTATTATAATGTCCCTTTCCAAATAGGAGCTCCAGAGAGGAGGCTTAATGGTCTAAACCACCCCATTAGACTATAGCCAGGGCCAAAGAGGGGTAAAGAGAGTTACTAGAGGTCACTCCAGTCACAGGTATTATATTCGGAAAGTGACATTGAGCTAAAAAAAGGGTTAAAAGCGCTTTTAAGTCATTATGAGCTAAAAATAGAAGTCAATAGTGAATTAGGGTTTCAACAGTGATTTAGGGTTTTGGAAGTCAGCAGTGAATTAGCGTTTCAACATGATTTAATGTTTTGGAAAGCTATAAAGGAAGGGCCAGTGACCTAATTCATCATTATGCAGATTATGACTTGTCATTGAGGAGAAGAGGCACATCTCAGGAGAGATAGTTCAGTGTATTCTAGGAGGAAGACACCAGTTGGATGATTTCGGTGTTGAAAGACACACCCTAGTCACTGGGAAGATCATCCAGGTCTTCCATCATTCTTCATTGATTCCACAGTGCTCCCATATCCCGGGTATTATCATTTAGTTACTTATTTGTATTTCGGCTAAGATCCTTTTGTCTTTTGATCTAGCCGAGTGTTGTTATTTTATTCAGCCATAGTTGCTTATTTGTATTCTGGCTATGATCCTTTGTCTGTTGATCTAGTAGAGTATTGTCAGTTTATTCAGCTGCATTCATCCATTTTGTAATCCATAGAGATATAATAATACAACTTTGCAGTCCTTTGTCGCGTTTATTATTTGTATGATCATTTATATGTTGTAAACCTTTGATCCTACACACACATTAGCAGTGTTTCCTAGACTAGCCAAGTCAGGAACATTACAGTGGTATCAGACCTTTAGTCCTGCCAGCTTGTGACTAAAGACAATGAGTGCAACAGGAGACCTAGAGGGCCGTGAACACGTAGGTGATGAATATGTCACTTACAACAGGCATCAGGAAAGAAGGCATAGGCCTGATTTTCCCCTTTTTCCTCCTAGCTCAGAGGAAGAGGAAGAGACACACAGAGAAGTAGAGAGAAGGGCAGAGTGTGAGGCTAAGCACGAGGTAGAGAGGATGCTAGGAGACAGATATGAGTGACTAGAGGGCAGTGGCAAGGCCCCCATAGATCTAGAGGCATCTTTCATGCAATCTATCAATGATATGTTAGCTAGTCAACGGACTATGTCTCAGTCCTTGGCACAGGTGGTTGATAGATTGGCTAGAGTGGGCACCCCAGATACACAAGTCCCACAAGCAGCATAGGGGAACTTGGGAGTAGGAAGTAGACCCCAGTCACCCTCTCACACATACACCTATGCGAGTAGGATTCCCATACCCTTATTTCCCAGTTTCCAGAGGGCACCCCTGGTAGCAACACCGCCACCGATAGCACAGAGTCCACCCACTCATGCTGATGACATTGCAGAGTATAGGAGGGAGTACACAACATTGGGTTGTTACTTCCATTAGGACATGACCGTAGTCGAGTACTGTGGACTTAGACTCAGGAATCGCCCTAGAGAGCTGCAGAGGGGAGGACCACAACAACAGCAGGGGCATAACCTCGATTTCATCTGAAAAGTTGGAAAACTCACCATCCCTTCTTTCGACGGATTGTCCAAATACACCGCCAGAGCTTGGGTACAGAAGCTAGACACATATTACAAGCTCAACCAAATGACTGAGACAGAGGCCATCAGTTTCATGACCTTACACTTGGAGGGTGAGGCACATGAGTGGTGGTATCATGGACTGGTGACATTCGGTCATAGTCGCATCACATCCTATAGGGAGTTTACAAATAGGCTCATGGACAGGTTTGATAGAAAGGATCCCGAGATACACTTCAAGGATCTAGCCCAGTTGAGACAAACTGGAACAACAGAGGCATTCATCACAGAGTTTCAATGGGTAGCCGTGGCAGTGACAGATATACCAGAGCCCAGGCTGATCATGCTATTCACAGAAGGACTCACAGAGCCTTTGAGAGGATGGGTGAAGGCATACATGCCTCCCACTTTGCAGGATGCCATCCTTCGCACTCGATATCTGGCAGACTTAGCGCCAAAGACTAAAATTTTTTCCAAACCATTTGTGCCTCGGAGGGATCGAGACAGGAAGCCATTCTAGAGAGAATGGAAGGGAAAGGAGAAATTGGATGATGATACTAAGCGAGAGATTATGAGGAAGAAGCTTTGCTTCAGCTACAGACATCCTTGGGTCCCAGGCCACAGGTGCATGGGCAAGGGAGAGATTCATTATATTGAGGTAGTAGTAGACAACGTGGACAGTGAGGAGGAGGAGTAGGACAATGGATCCACTAGTTTAGAGGAGGAGTCAACACCAGCAGAGGAGCAACCTCCCCATAGAACATCGACACCGATAGGAGCCCATCCTCCACCCACAACTGCCAGAGCAGGCTAATAGGAGGAAACCAACAAAGGGAGGAGCCATAGCAACCCTTTATGGTGTTCCCAGGTATGATACCCTCCGTATCAGAGAGATTATTTAGGGGCAATGGGAAATCACCCTGATAGATGATGGGGCCATCCACAACTTCATTGACGCTTCACTAGTATTGATATGGGCACTTCAGACAGAGGAGTTTGAGGGGTTTGATGTCGCGGTAGTAGATGGACACACAATGGAGTGTCTAGACAGAGTTACAAACTTAGAGATGAATTTAGGCAACTACATAGTGAGAGACACATTTTATGTGGTTGAATTATCAGACACAGATGTGGTGTTAGTAGTTCAGTGGATGATTACCTTGGGAAAAATCACTACCAACTACCAAACCTTGGAAATGGGATTCAAAGATCAGGATGGGAAGAAGGTTTCTCTAAGAGGTATGTTGACAGGAGCACCCAAGATAGTTTCATCCAAGAGGATGGAGAGGATATTCAGACATGGGGAGGTAGCATATGCCGCATAATGCTTGATCACTACTCAGAAGGATTCAGAAGGTCAACAACAATACCATACAAAGATCAAGAATTTATTGGGACGACATCAACAGGTCTTTGAGGCAATTCCACCAGGGATCCCACCTAACAGGGGGTTTGAGCACACCATTGAGTTGAAGGAGGGGGCCAAACCTATGATCAACCCCCCCTATCATCATCCTAGGAGGTTAAAGGATGAGATAGAGAAGGTAATCAAGGAATTGCCATTGATGGGACACATCAGACCGAGCAACAACCCATTTTCTTCTCTAGTTGTCTTAGTTCTATAGAAGGATGGCACCATGAGGATGTGCATTGATGACCGATCCTTGAAGAAGAAAACCATCAAGAACCGGTACCCTATCCCACACATTGATGAGTTTATGGATGAACTGCATGGGGCAATTTTCTTCTCAAAAATTGATCTACGCTCTGGATATCATTAGATCAACAACCGAGAGTAGGACACAGAGAAGACGACATTTTGATGTCATTTTGGACACTTCAAGTTCCTGGTTATGCCATTTGGGCTAACCAATGCACCTGCTACATTCTAGTCTTGCATGAACCATATATTCAGGAATCAGTTAAGGAAACTAGTCTTGGTTTTCTTCGACGACATCTTGATTTATAGCTAGTCATGGAAAGAGCATTTGAAGCATCTGGATGAGGTATTGAGCATCATGGAGGCACAGTCATTATATGCCAAAAAGTCTAAGTGCAAGTTCGGTATGACATAGTTGCTTTACTTAGGCCACATCATTAGTGCACAGGGGGTACATGTGCACCAAGAGAAGATCAGGGCCATTCTGGATTGGCTGACGCCAAGAATGTGATAGAATTGAGGAGCTTCTTCGGGCTGTGCAACTATTATAGGCGGTTCGTTCGGGGTTTTTCTTGGCTTGGAGCACCTCTGATAGATCTTACCAAGCATGGGGCCTTCATATGGGCCGAGAAATCACAGGAAGCCTTTGATCACATGAAGGAAGTCATGGGCACTTGTCCAGTGTTGGAACTACTAGACTTCACCTTGCCATTTGTACTAGAGTGTGACGCATCCGACGAAGGGATCGAGGCAATTTTGATGCAGAGAGGAAACCCCATTGTATTCGACAACCAAAATCTTAGTCAACCTAAGAGGTTGTACTCCATTTATGACAAGGAAATGTTGGCAATCATGCATGCCTTGACCAAGTTCAGACAATATTTGGTGGGAAACAAATTCATGGTCAAGACTGATCACAACAGTTTGAAGTATTTCCTTGAGAAGAAGGACCCCAGTGAGCGCCAACATAAATGGGTGATGAAGGTATAGGAATTCGACTTGGACATAGAGTATGTCAAGGGGAAGAAGAACATTGTGGCCGATGCACTATCAAGGAGACCTGCGACATGTTCTTTGATGGAGATTTCAACAGATTGGAAATCTCACTTGTTAGTAGAATATTCCAAGAACAAGTTCACTTGTGAGGTGATGGATGGGCAGATATAGGATGACCAGTATAGGGTCATTGACGATGTCATATTTTACAAGGATAGAGTCTACTTGGTGCCAGATTTAGGGCTTAAGAAGAAGATCCTCAATGCAGTTCATGATTCACCTCTAGTAGGCCATCAGGGTTTTTTCAAAACCTACAGACAGACCAGAGAGAGGTTCTCATGGAAGAGCCTCAAACAAGATGTTATGAGACACGTCAGTGAGTGTGTGACTTGCCAACAGAACAAGTCAGAGCATGCTCTTCCAGCAGGGCTACTTCAGCCACTCCCCATTCTAGAGCAGAAATGGGAGAGTATATCTATGGACTTCATCACCGGTCTACCCAAGGTCCGAGGTAAGGACTATATCTATGTAGTGGTCGACAGATTGACCAAGTTTGCTCACTTCTATGCCATACCGACAGAGTACAACACAGTTTAGGTAGCCGATCTTTTCTTTAGGGAGGTCTTCAAACTTCATGGGTTGTTGAAGAACATCGTCAGTGACAGGGACAGTCAGTTCATAGGGACATTTTGGAGAGAGTTGTTTCGGTTGGTGGGGATAGAGTTGACACCTAGCACCAACTATCACCCTCAGACAGATGGGCATACCGAGATTGTCAACAAGTGGGTTGAAGGGTATTTGAGGAACTATGTAGGAGGACAACAAAGAACATGGGTAAAGTGGTTACATTTAGGAGAACATTGCTACAACACCACCTTCCACATGTCCATTGGTATGACACCCTTTTGAGCATT
>ML791841.1:197531-210838 GCA_009831015.1 Picea engelmannii
TTACATTTAGGAGAACATTGCTACAACACCACCTTCCACATGTCCATTGGTATGACACCCTTTTGAGCATTGTACGGATATGATGCTCCCACTTTGGTAGACTTGGTCTTCGGGGAGAGCAGAGCTCCCAAGGCCAAGGATTGTATCATAGGAGTCAGGAGATCCTCAAGTTGTTGAAAGAGAACCTGCAGATGATGCAAAACCGACAGAAGATAAGTGCGGACGGGCACAGGATAGAGCACAACTTTGAGGTTGGAGATTTGGTTTTCTTAAGACTCCAACCCTATAGATAGTCATCTTTGAAGAAGAGTGGGGCCAAGAAGCTCAAACCCAGATTTTATGGTCCTTACAGGATCACGCGTCGAGTAGGCAAGGTTGCTTACGAGCTAGAACTTCCAAAGGGGAGCAAGATTCATATTGTGTTCCACGTGTCTTGCCTAAAAAAGGTAGTGGGGGAATTCATTAGCACATCAGAGGAGCTTCCCCCGTTGGATGAAGAGGGACAATTGGAGTTAGTTCCAGAGGAGGTTTTGGATTTCTGAGAGAGGAAACTGAGGTGTAGGGTCATCAAAGAGTGTTTGATTAGATGGAGAGGGCTTCTAGTAGAGGACGCTACTTGGGAGAGTGAGCAGGTGTTGCAACACCCTAGACTGGTATTGCTTGAGGACAAGCAATTTTGGGAAGGGAGGACTGTAATGTCCCTTTCCAAATAGGAGCTCTAGAGAAGAGGATTAATGGTCTAAACTGCCCTGTTAGACTATAGCTAGGGCCAAAGAGGGGTAAACAGGGTTACTAGAGGTCACTCCAGTCACAGGTGTTATATTCAGAAAGTGACATTGAGCTAAAAAAAGGGTTAAAAGTGCTTTTAAGTCATTATGAGCTAAAAATAGAAGTCAACAGTGAATTAGGGTTTTAATAATGATTTAGGGTTTTGGAAGTGAACAATGAATTAGGGTTTCAGCATGATTTAGGGTTTTGGAAAGCTATAAAGGAAGGGTCAGTGACCTAATTCATCATTATGCAGATTATGACTTGTCATTGAGGAGAAGAAGTGCATCTCAGGAGAGATAGTTCAGTGTATTCCAGGAGGAAGACACCGGTTGGCTGATTTCGGTGTTGAAAGACACACCCTAGTCATCGGGAAGATCATCCAGGTCTTCCATCATTCTTCATTGATTCCACAATGCTGCCATATTACAAGTATTATCTTTTAGTTACTTATTTGTATTCCGGCTAAGATCCTTTTGTCTTTTTATCTAGCCGAGTGTTGTTATTTTATTCAATCACAATTGCTTATTTGTATTCCAGCTAAGATCCTTTGTCTATTGATCTAGTCGAGTATTGCCAGTTTATTCAGCTGCATTTGGCCATTTTGTAATCCACAGAGATATAATAATACAACTTTGTAGTCCTTTGTTGCGTTTATTATTTGTATGATCATTTATATGCTGTAAACCTTTGATCCTACACACACATTAGTAGTGTTTCCTAGACTAGCCAAGTCAGGAACATTACATCTATTACTTGAGTCGAGGCCTGGTTGGACCATAACTCAATTATTCCCACGTTGAAAAACTTGCATTAGCAGCCATTCATGTTGTCTAGCGGTTCCGTCACTATATCTTGTTTTGCAAGACCATCGTCATTGCCATTGTGAATCCATTTCAATACATGTTGACATGATGTGTAATCAGCAGAAAGATCAGTAGATGGATAGTTATCCTCCAAGAATCTGACTTGGATTTTGTCTCAGTGAAATACAAAAAGTCGTTGGTCTTCGCGGAACTCATTTCAGAACTTCTGGTCAAATCAGGTGATGTTATACCTGAGGAGTCGCCTATCAAAGGAGACATGTTTTTGATCGCGTCTTTGGACCCCTGGTATGGAGATATACTAGTCTATCTCTAGACTTTGAAGTGCCCCACCTCCGCTTCTCGTGATGAGCATCGTTGTATACACCATTAGGCCAAGAACTATCTCATACTCGAGGACACTTTGTATCGTCGAGGCATAGATTTCATCCTTCGCCGGTGTCTCACTCATGAAGAAGCGAAAATCATGCTTAATGATTGCAACGCAGGAGCATGTGGCGGTCATTTGTTTGGGTTGGAAACAACCCAAAAGATTCTATGGGCTGGTTACTTTTGGCTGCCATTAATCAAAGATTGTGTTGAATCGGTCAAGAAATGCCACCCATGTCAGATCTTCTCTCGGAAGATGAGGGCACACCCCACTCCCATGTTTCCCGTCATCACAGTTGGTCCCTTCACCAAGTGGGGGATTGATTATGCTACATGCAACCCTCCTTCCACAAGGGGGAACCGTTATATCATCGTAGTAGTAGACTACTTCATGAAGTGGGTCGAAGCTATTCCAACGTTTAAAGATGATGGTGAGACAATAACTCTCTTTTTGTTTAACCAGATAATAGCAAGGTTTGGCGTCTTGAGAGAGATTGTCACTGACCACGACAATCACTTTCAGAATAAAATGATGTCTGAGTTAACGTCAAAGCTTGGGTTGAGGCAAGAACATTCGTCACCATACTACCCACAAGATAATGGTCAGGTGGAAGCTGTGAATAAATCCCTTAAGACTATTCTACAACGAACGATCAATTCGGTCAGGTCAAATTGGCATTTGATGTTGTACTCGACACTATGGGCCTACTGAATGTCTATTAAGACTACAACCAATTTCTCACCTTTTTAACTCATTTATGGGCTGGAAGTAGTCTTTCCTATTGAGTGCTAGATCCCGTCTCTAAAGTTGGCAGTACATTTATTTCTAGACACTTCACCGCTTGAAGAGCGTTTATTATATCTTGAGCAACTCGATGAGCAGCGTTGGGATGCAACCTTGCCTAATGAGGCTCACAAACAAAAATTCAAGTGTCTATATGATCGGTCGGTCTGTCCTTGGATTTTCTCTGAAGGCGACCTTGTCCTAGTCTATGACCAAGATAAGGACCCCCTGGGGGCAGGCAAGTTCAAATCCATGTGGGTCAGACCTTTCATCATGAAGGAGGTTCTAAAGAAGGGCACTTATCATCTGGTGGAATTTGATGGAAATGCTTTGGTGGAGCTTAGAAATGGGCTCTACCTCAGGAAGTATTACTTGTAGGTTGGGTTGCCTTGGGGACTTCTTGTAACATATGTATAGTCTTATACATTTTCTTTTAAAATTTTGTCTTTTTGGTTTTGTGGACGTGTTGTTTTTGATGTCATCTTTTTCACTGTGGCAGATGTCAAGTGAATCAAAGGTGTTCGTTGGGTTTGCAGATGGTGCTAGATGACACACTCGAAGGCTTACTTCCGTAACTTGGGTGATTTTCATACCTCAGGGCTAGTTGCTTTCTTCAGGAGGTATTTGTTTAGGTGATGCCACAAACAATGTCGCCGAATACAGTGCAGTCTTAGAGTTGTTTCATGATGCTTTGTCGCATGGTATCTCTCACCTCCGGGTCTAGTTAGACGCTCAACTGGTTGTGTCCCAGTTAAATGGGGTTTACCGCATTTACGATCCTACTCTACACCGACGGTTCCTTAGAGTAAGTCTCTTAGAAAAAAACTTTGATTACATTACGTATATCCATGTTCCTAGGAGATTGAATCAAATCACAGATACTCTAGCTAATCATGTATTAGATTGGCATATTGCACACATGTAAGGAAAAGCACACACATGCACATGTAAATACATTTGTAAAATATATGTAATCCATAAGACATAAAAAGATGTAAATACACACACACACACATATATAAAAAATATAAGAGTACATGGGTGGGTGCAAGCACCTCATAAATATGTCCAAAAAGAGTCACGGGGCTTATGCCCTCAAAAAATATTCAAAAAGTTCTCTCGACACGTAAGTATTCCAACCTAACGAAGGGTGAGGCCTATTGGCACTGCCATAATGAACAATGCCGTTTTCCAAACGTCGAAAGAGCTGGACCCAGGTCCATGGCACCCCAACTACGTGAGGTTGCATCGACGGTGGGAGATCCTCGATCTCCGCCATAGGGACTGTACGAGTGAGCGCGGTGAAGTTCCAATCCACCCCTCTCAATACTCTCTCAGCCTCTCTGAATGGAGGCCCCCTTGCTGCTACTGTTGGTTTGGAGGCTGCTGTCGGTCCTGCCTCTAGTTGAGGATGCCACCTAGTCCTCGAGAAGTCTGTTGGATGCAATGGTCCCACATCTGTACATAACAGATACATAAGTGTCAAATACTCTGGTATACAAAAAAATTATATATAAAAAAGACATAAAAATTAAATAACTTTGAAAAGAAAACTTACCCATCTCTCCTCACTCCGCTCCGGGAGGTACAAGCATGTAAGGATCCCTAAAAAAGTTGATCCCCACATAGGGTTAGTCCTATATTTACATAATCTTTCGTGACCACCAGTCAATTTTTTTTTCATCGAAGGCCTCAATGGTCCTCCCTCCCCCTGTCATGACAACAACGCTTCCCATCAGCATAGTGCTGGGAGAGAGGCCTCGTGCCCTCGTATAGTCTCTTTAGGACTGAGACTGGGTACCCTCTCGAAGAAAAAGGAACACAAAATAGTCCCAAACCCAAAGTTTCGATGCTCCCATATCCGACACTCTGTTAGTTGTCTCTTCATGCAATCCAACATGGTTGTACTCCAGTCAAAAATCCGTGCATTTAAGCACTGTACTGCACAATGCATGTGCGCCCGGGAAGCCTGATGCAAAGCCGTAGATCCAGTGATCCGCCCAATGAGTAGAACTATCACTTTGAGTGATAGGTTGCTGATATTATGTATAGGCACCTGAGAACCTACTTTCTCAGTACCAGCCTCGCAATGGAGTCCAATCAACTCCTCAATGTTGTGAGGCCTGGGGGGAAAAGTACGCAAGTTGACTGGATCCCTTTTCCTAGAGAGACCAGTCAAGAAGTAAATGTCTTCAGTCATTGGATTCAACGACTGCCCCTCGAGCATGAATGCCTCTATGCCATGATGCTAGTAATCTATCAAATCATTCAACAACCTAGGTTGTGAAATGGACACTGGAAGAACTTTAACAACCCGCATTGTGATAAAACAACGATAGCAGTAGGGTCCTCTAAGACCAAAAAATCAATGTCCTCATGCTCCCTCTCTCTCCAATGAACATACATTCTGCAAAATGACAAAGTTTGGAGAGTTAACTCTTTTATTTTTATTTTTACCACTTGTTGGAGGGTGTATGCGGGCTGTCTTGGTGACAGTTGCGTGTGCATGTGGGCAAATTATCTTCTGCCTGTGTGTACACGCGGGCTGTGCTTGGACAACCCACATACACGTAGGTCCAACCTCTTTAAAGGTCAGTGCTGCCCCCCCAAAAAAAACTAAATGCAAAAATAAAGAATGGAAATGCAAGAGGATAATTTGTACTTACTTGGTCCAAGCGGAAGTTCGTTTCGTCCACTGAATCTCCTGGAATCAACTCTTTCGACAAAGGGGTGTTTTTTGACTTTTGGTCAATTCTCAATTTACAATAGTGATAATGAGTTGTGGACATTCTATTTATAGACTTTTTGGCCCCTTTTTGTCATTTTTTGGACCCTTTTGTCATTTTTTCTAGCTTGAAAATCATTTACTATGGTTCTTGAGTTTTCTCGGGGGATGTTACAATAAGTGTTACTTTAGGTATTTGGGAATTTTTTTTTGAGAGTTGGGTCATTTTTAAAGGTATTTTGGTAAAAAGTCATTTTTCCCACTTTGTGCAAGTAAGATATGATTCCACCTTCACTTGTTGCACCTCGTTGTCTTTTTCGCTTTACCATAGGATCGATCCCACCGAATTGTGACATATAACCCTCACTCCTGCTCTAGAAGTGTCGTAATTTAGTGGTAGAGCCTACTTTCACATGGATGCCCTAGGTAGATCCTGGCACTAGCATATTTGGCCCATTTTGAGATGGTTGTTTTGACGCTATTGCGACGTTATGTCGTTGATATGGCGACGAATTTGGAGTCTTTGAAACGTCGGTTTTGGTGACATGGCATTTGCGATGAACTTGATTAAACGTCGCACAAGCGACGATATAGGCAAACAATCTCAAACCAACTTTTCATCTAAATTGCGACAACAACTTTTATAGTTAAACTGACGCATCAATAGAAGCCGCCGTCGCATATTCGACGACAACTTTTGTTGTTTATGTAGCTAAACCGACACAACAATAGAAGTTGTCGTTGCATATTTGACGCCACTTTTCGTTGTTTATTGATGCAAAAACGTCCTGCGCCTACGTCCCGCTCCCACCAGGACCTTCTTCACACAGGCCCGAAGAGTCAAAGGACTCTTCCAACTCCGCGCGGGAGTTCTCAATACCCACAACTAACTCCTCGGTGATCTCCCCTGTGCTTGTCAGGAAATTGGACTTCGCGATTTCGCGAATCCTGTTGACACAATTCTCGTGCATATCAAAACCCCGAACCCCGATGGGTCAACAGTCAACACTTCCATTTATCGGAGATTTCCCTATCGGGGAATCTGCACATTAAATGTCGTGATTCACTTACACTATGAATCCCTGAACCCCGAACTCCGATATGCCGATGTGCGATGGCACGTGTGGATTTGACACCTCCACCTCTTCCTTCTATCGGCGCTTTGATCCCCAATATGCCGATGTGCTTCCACCTATACTCCACTAGCAACTGTGGTCCCACGTGACCACGTCACCTCGGGATTTCACCGATCGCGAATCCGCAATACAAGTGTTCCCTGAGGTTGAAAACCCCGAATGCCGATCTCGCGATGCT
Organism: Picea engelmannii; assembly: GCA_009831015.1. Taxonomy (NCBI): domain Eukaryota; kingdom Viridiplantae; phylum Streptophyta; class Pinopsida; order Pinales; family Pinaceae; genus Picea; species Picea engelmannii. The sequence goes on from ML791841.1 coordinate 204,316, forward strand.
CCGGATTCGTGCCACCTGTCCCTGCTCTAATCAACGGCTCCCGTTAACTCGGGAAATCGCGACTCGCGATTTCAACGAGTCTATACCTTACTTCGTCAATCGCCGAACGCCGATCTTCGATAGGCCGAAACCCGACGGCATGTTCCCTCCTGCGCCTAAGGGTTAACTCCCGCACAGCTTCTCCATGATCGAACGGTTAGCGGGATTTCACGATTCTGCTCCGCGAATCTCGACCGTTGATTTTCCTCTTTGAGGGTTTCCTCCGCTCTGAAGCTCTCTTAGTTCAAATCTCACCTGGGTCTATTCCCGCAATGTTCACAATGGAACTATCCCTCCTGAGCTTGGTTTCTCCCACTCCTTCAATGGAAAGTTGGCGCACTCGTGCTCAGTGTCCAATCACTCTCCAAGTGTTGGATCTTCAGGACTCTTGTGCGTTTCTTCTTCTCTGCGAACCCTCAACGAGAGTCTCGTTGATACGCGTAAAAGCGCTTCCCTTCCTGAGCGTCCGTCCTGTAGCTTCGACCTCTATAGAAACTCAATTCTTTTTCTCTTTCTCCTGCAGATGGAGAATACAATGCCTCCTGGCAGTCTTCCAACTCAAGCAATCTATTGCTGAGTTCTCTGGGTATTCAGTAACCCAGTGAAAGTTCCCTCACTGGACCTTCCTTCAGAAGACAGAACTCAAAGAGTCCCTTCCTCCTGGGCTATCTGCGAACCCTCTCAATGCCCTCCTGGAGGAGTATTTCTTCCACAGAACACCCAACAGTTATACTTTCTCCTGTGCCCTTGCACCCTTCGCTCGACGTCCTCCAGACGGAGCCCCTCGGAATCCTCACAGAATTCTGGTCTTTCTGAACTCACAACAGAGTTCTTTCCTCTGTGCACTTCTGTACACACGCTCGATACCCTCTTGGTAGAGCTCCTATAGAACTCCCAGTAAAGGTTCTGTCCACAACAGTGTCTCAGCTACACTACCTTGACTATTGAGGTGTTCAGTAACCCCAAAATTCCTCCTTCTATTCTGAGGTGATGACTTCAGTTCTGGGCCCTCAGCACGTCTCTGTCTGACTCCTCACGAATTCAGAAGTGCTCCCTCTGTGCACCGATATTCAGAGTCTCAACACTCTGTCACGCCCTCATGGCATGAAACCTCAAAGACCTCTCAGACTTGAAATCAACACACTTCCTGCAATGGCATAATCACAATACACAAATACAACATATAATGAACACACACACAGACATCCACATAATGACAGAAAATGCAGGAAAAACTGCTCTGTATTAATAATGGCAAATGCCTGAATAATTTACAAGGTATTCCTCGAGCTCTCCCTTGGCTCTTCTGTTCTACATGCAGATTCTACTAACTCTCCTGCCCTCAAATGAGATCTCAAAATCTCTTTTACATGAGGCGGCTCAATCAAGCGCTTCCCTCTAGGAATTACCTACTCTAATTAATTTACAATCAATGGCTGTCTAGTCTGCTATCCAGAACTAGATCTCAACCAATCCATAATAAATGCCTATCTTATCTACAGCCTGCGCAAAGGCATGGCATTCATGGCTCACCAGCCTAAGGAATTAATTTACATTGAATTCAAATTCAAAATGAGGCTGCGCCTCCCTTTCAGCCCTGAATGAGTGCATGCTGACGTGGCTGGCTGGCTGCATGGAGAGATGCTCCTGCATCATACTCCATAGCTACAAAAATCATGAGCTCCTGCTCATGAGCTTCCCTCGTAGTTGTTGGAATCCACCTGGGTCCCAAACAAGTCTTTGGAGCTTTTCACCTGCTCCATTCTGCTGCTGCTGCTTCCGCTGCGCTGCTGCTGCTATCTTTCCTCTACCCAACTTCTCCTCACTGGTAATCTGCGCTGACCTCAACATCAGCCTTCTGATGTCCTCTATCTCTCGGTCCAGCTGCTCCTATGGCTGGTTCAGGTTTTGCAGTCTCCCCTGCTGCAAAATATTTTGGCCATCTGGAAGATCACTGTGATCTCCCACGCCTTTCTCATCAACTTCCAACTTTAATTGCTGGATGTGCACGCCCTGCACTTTTACTCTTTCCTCCAGAGCTTCAATTTGACCCCACAGATAAGTCAAACATATGCTGTCTGTGTCTTCTTCTTCTGCTTCTGCAACCTCCCCTGTTGCATTGTTTTCAGCTTCTGTGCTGAATGCGTTGAGACATTCCTCAGAATGCTTGTCATCCTTTTCATCTGCTCCTTTGGTTATCAGCTCCAATGCTACAACGCTTCCAGCTTCCTGGCTGAAATCACTGAGACATTCCACCGAATGCTCACCTTCTTCATTTTCTTCAGCTTCAGTGCTGAATATGTCGAGCCATTCCTTGGAATGCTCGTTTCCTTCTTCTGTTTCTTTTGCTGTCAGCTCAAATGCAACAGCTCGCTCAGCTTCCTGGCTGAATTTGTTGAGCTGTTCCTCAGAACACTCATTCTTCTCTTCATCCACTTGGGCAGTCTCAGATACCTGCTCCAATTCTTCTTCTTCTTTGATAGTCATCATCAACTATGACTGTTCCCCTGCTGTTGTTGCATTTTGAACAAAATTTTCTGCCTCCTCCTGGGCAAATGGCAGGAATATTTCAATTCCCCCAATCATCAGTATACCATCATGATGTTCCTCCTCTCCTGTCAGCTTCATCTGCTGATCTTCTTGCGAGATTATATGCTCTGTTAGCTCTCCTGGCTGAATCTGACTTCTCAAATCATCCCTGCTCATCTGGCCATATGGGATGCTTCCACTGCTGCTTCCCTGGTAGATTATGAGATCAACTGATCCCATCTTCATCAGCAACCTTTGCTGAATTGAACTCTCCCTTGAGTCCAAGAGACTCTCAGACAGTCTCAATTTTTTGTCCCTGCCCTGCAGGCAGCTTAGTACACTTCCGCTTCCTTCTTGGCAGTCTTCAATGCTTTCACTGCCCTCCTGGCAGTCTTCGAGACATCGCTGAGATCTCTGATCAATGCCCAGCTGGCCATTTGAAATTCCTTGACTGTCCTCGCGACAGTCTTTGAGATCCTCGACTGATCCCAATTCGTTGCCCTCTTGGCAAACTGGAATTTCTTCCTTTCTGCCTAGCCGACAGCATTTGAAACCATCAACTGATCCCAATTTATCCCAGTCATCATCATTATCATCGAGACTTTTTCCCGTCTCTGGCCAACAGTAATAGGTCATCTTATCTTCGGTGGCCCTGAGGTCTTCGACGTACCTCAACCATTTTCTCAACGACTTGCGCTGTCTTCTGACCATCAACTCTCTGACTGGCCATTTTTCTTTTGCCTTCTTCATGGGCACTTCGCGCATTCGTCTCCTTCTTCTATCCTGCCGCATCCGCAGTTCCATCTTCTCTATGTCTACTTTTAATTCATAGAGCTTTCTAGTCTCTTCTTCATCCCATTCGGCAAGCTTTTCTACCTTGCTCCTCTTCCTCCCAGCATGCCTATGGTCTTCAGTAACCATGGTGCCATCTCTGTCTGCCTCCCTGGCGACCTTGCTGCAACTGTCACTCCTGCAATCCTGAGTGCTCAGCTTTATATTCTCACAGTCCTGCTGACTGTCTATGGATGGCTGCTTACCTGCAAGAAATCACCTACAGAGTCTTCAGTAACTCTGTCTTCTTCCGCTCCTCTGTCTCTTCCTGCCTGAAATATACAAGCAAGAATTTCCAGCTCTGATACCACTTGATGCAGAAACGTCCTGCGCCTACGTCCCGCTCCCACCAGGACCTTCTTCACACAGGCCTGAAGAGTTAAAGGACTCTTCCAACTCCACGCGGGAGTTCTCAATACCCACAGCTAACTCCTCGACGATCTCCCCTATGCTTGTCGGGAAATCGGACTTCGCAATTTTGCGAATCCTGGTGACACAATTCTCGTGCATATCAAAACCCCGAACCCCGATGGGTCAATAGTCAACACTTCTGTTTATCAGAGATTTCCCTATCGGGGAATCGACACATGAAATGTCGTGATTCACTTACACTATGAATCCCCGAACCCCGAACTACGATATGCCGATGTGCGATGGCACGTGTGGATTTGACACCTCCACCTCTTCCTTCTATCGGGGCTTCGATCCCTAATATGCCGATGTGCTTCCACCTGTACTCCACTAGCAACTGTGGTCCCACGTGACCACGTCACCTCGGGATTTCGCCGATCACGAATCCGCAATACAAGTGTTCCCTGAGGTTGAAAACCCCGAATGCCAATTCCGCGATGCTCCGGATTCGTGCCACCTGTCCCTGCTCTAATCAACGGCTCCCGTTAACTTAGGAAATCGCGACTCACGATTTCAATGAGTCTATACCTTACTTTGTCAATCACCAAACGCCGATCTTCGATAGGCCGAAACCTGACGGCATGTTCCCTCCTGTGCCTAAGGGTTAACTCCCGCGCAGCTTCTCCATGATCGAATGGTTAGCGGGATTTCGCGATTCTGCTTCGTGAATCTCGACCGTTGATTTTCCTCTTTGAGGTTTTCCTCCGCTCCGAAGCTCTCTTAGTTCAAATCTCACCTGGGTCTGTTCCCGCAATGTTCACAATGGAACTATCCCTCCTGAGCTTGGTTTCTCCCACTCCTTCAATGGAAAGTTGGTGCACTCCTTGCGCTCAACGTCCAATCACTCTCCAAGTGTTGGATCTTCAGGACTCTTGTGCGTTTCTTCTTCTCTGCGAACCCTCAACGAGAGTCTTGCTGATACACGTAAAAGCACTGCCCTTCCTGAGCTTCTGTCCTGTAGCTTCGACCTCTACAGAAACTTAGTTCTTTTTCTCTTTCTCCTGCAGATGGAGAATACAATGCCTCCTGGCAGTCTTCCAACTCAAGCAATCTATTGCTGAGTTCTCTGGGTATTCAGTAACCCAGTGAAAGTTCCCTCACTGGACCTTCCTTCAGAAGACAGAACTCAAAGAGTCCCTTCCTCCTGGGCTATCTGCGAACCCTCTCAACGCCCTCCTAGCGGAGTATTTCTGCCACAGAACACCCAATAGTTATACTTTCTCCTGTGCCTTTGCACCCTTTGCTCGACGTCCTCCAGATGGAGCCCCTCAGAATCCTCACAGAATTCTGGTCTTTCTGAACTCACATCAGAGTTCTTTCCTCTATGCACTTCTGTACACACGCTCGATACCCTCTTGGTAGAGCTCCTACAGAACTCCCAGTAAAGGTTCTGTCCACAACAATGTCTTAGCTACACTGCCTTGACTATTGAGGTGTTCAGTAACCCCAAAAGTCCTCCTTCTATTATGAGGTGATGACTTCAGTTCTGGGCCCTCAACACGTCTCTATCTGACTCCTCACGAATTCAGAAGTTCTCCCTCTGTGCACCGATATTCAGAGTCTCAACACTCTGTCACGCCCTCATGGCATGAAACCTCAAAGACCTCTCAGACCTGAAATCAACACACTTCCTGCAATGGCATAATCACAATACACAAATACAACATATAATGAACACACACACAGACATGCACATAATGACAGAAAATGCAGGAAAAACTGCTCTGTATTAATAATGGCAAATGCTCGTATAATTTACAAGGTATTCCTTGAGCTCTCCCTTGGCTCTTCTGCTCTACATGCAGATTATACTAACTCTCATGCCCTCAAATGAGATCTCAAAATATCTTTTACATGAGGTGGCTCAATCGAGTGCTTCCCTCTAGGAATTACCTACTCTAATTAATTTACAATCAATGGCTGTCTAGTCTGCTATCCAGAACTAGATCTCAGCCAATCCATAATAAATGCCTATCTTATCTACAGCCTGCGCAAAGGCATGGCATTCATGTCTCACCAGCCTAAGGCATTAATTTACATTGAATTCAAATTCAAAATGAGGCTGCGCCTCCCTTTCAGCCCTGAATGAGTGCGCGCTGACGTGGCTGGCTGGCTGCATGGAGAGATGCTCCTGCATCATTTATATAGCTAAACCGTCGCATCAATAGAAGTTGTCGTTGCCTATTCGACAACAACTTTTTGTTGTTTTTGTAGCTAAATCAACGCATCAATAGAAGTTGTCGTTGCCTATTCGATGACAACTTTCCGTTGTTTATGTAGCTAAACCGACGCATCAATAGAAGTTGTCATCACCTATTCAACGACATCTTTTTGTTGTTTATATAGCAAAATTGTTGCATCAATAGAAACTGTCGTCGCATAGGAGACGACATCTTTTTGATGTTTATATAGCAAAACCGTCACATCGATAATAGTTGTCGTCGGATATGCGACGACCAAAATTTATTTAGAAAAAAAATAAAAAAATATTTTGGGCATCAATTTTGATATTAATATTAATATTAAATCCCAAAGTATATTGCATGAGCCCCGTATTGATTTCACAAAGTCTTGGGAATTCTTTGATGGAGCTTATCAAGGCTCTCCAAAAATGTGTGGGGATGGAGTCATACTCTTTTTAGATCATTACCACTTCTTCTCCTTAAAATATGGAGCAGGACTGGGAGCAAATAACATGGTTGAATTCTACACC
>ML791841.1:234120-272862 GCA_009831015.1 Picea engelmannii
TCACATTGTCCACCAGTTGCTGCAAGGAGTCTGTTCGAAGCTATATTTATTGTGCACTGTTGTATACATGTTGTGATCATGCTATATGGTGCATTTCATTTGGTTAGTGAAGTAGGAGAACAATCAATCTTTGAAAACATCACTTCATTCATACATTTCCAAATGTGAAAATAGAGCTCCAACATGTCTTTCTGGTAGATTGAAATGACTAGATCTATTAGTGGTCACGTGTGATTTTCTAGGCTTTCTACCTCGTGAGATATCTCAGCCAGTTGGTCGTGATATTCTTGGTTATCTGCCTCATGAAAACCCTCAGCTCAATGACAAAATTGCTCATTCAATGTTGAGGACACATGACCCGCTTGGGGTTCCTTCTGAAACTCTACAAAACGAGGTAATTTACCTAATCTTGACTGTTGTTTTAAGTTTCTAACTTCTCATTTGTGAGTAGAATGGATTGTGTAAACTTAACACAAATGTAATTTTATGCAGATATCTCCATATGGTGCGGGTGGTTTAACTGCAAGTGAGATTAGCAGTTTGGGTGGTGGTTCTAGAATTGGGGTGGGTGGATTATCTGGTGGAGTAGGTCCAGGAGGTGGTTCTTCCTAGGTTCCTCCACAATTCTAGCATTGTATGACAAAATATCAAACTGATCTTCCTAGGTTCCTCTTCAGATCCTGCCATGCTTTTCATAAAGATGTGAAGAGATCAATTATATGAAAGAAATGCTATAGAGGAAATCATCTTAAAAAATGCAGAAAACTTCACAAGAAACTTAATTACCTGTTGTTTAGTTGGCTTCCTGAAATTAAGAGGGAGGCAATAGTTAACAAGGCTTTTCAATTTTTGATTATAGCGATCATTGCAGATACAGATGATAGGAATTTTGCTTATTTTAATGCTAGCTATAAGATCTGACACTCCTCCCCTGTCTCGTCCAGACATGCCATCAACCTCATCCATAATTAAAACAGACTTCCCACGCTTTGACCTATTTAAAAAATTTACAATACATAGATGTCAAATCAATATCAGTCATAACTTGGTACATGGTTGGAGACACTTGTTAGTAGTATTGTTGACACATAGTTTATGGATGATGTAGCATACTTGTATTGGTATATTATTAGAAGCACATATTGATCTTGGTGATGATTATGAGTTGTTGTGTTATGGTTGGTTGATGCACATCTTGAGAGTTGTCTTGGTGATTGATATTGGTGAGTAGATCTAATTTGGTTGATAAGATTGATGAGATAGGTTGTTGTGATAGGTTGTTTGGACAGGTTGTTGTGAAAGGTTATTTGTACAGGTTTGGTGCATGGTTGATTCACTTGTTCATGGTACAGGTTTTGTACAGGTTTGGTGCATGGTTGATGAACTTATTCATGGTACAGGTTTTGTACAGGTTGGTGCATGGTTGATGCACTTGTTTATGGTATAGGTTGATTACAGGTTGAGGTACAGGTTGGTGCATGGTTGATGCACTTGTTTATGGTACATGATGATTATAGGTTGATTGGTACATGTTTACAACAATATATCTCACAATGATAGTGTGATAGTGGTTCCATAATTCTACTTATATGTCAGGGCAGTTGGATGAGGCAAGGATAGGTGGTTGTAGCCACCTTCCAGTTGAAGCTGGAGAACATAAGGGGATGTAGCCTCCTTCTGGTTGTAGCCAGAGAATTGGGGAGTTGGAGCTTCCTTCAGGTTGTAGCCTGAGAATCTAGGGGGTTGGAGCCTCCTTCCAGTTGTAGCTGGAAAACAAAGGAAGTTGGTGCTTCCAATAAATGTAATTCTTCAAGACATATAAGAAAAAGTATTCTGTGGTTTTCTCCTGCTTTGGGTTTCCACGTAAAACACTGGTGTACTGTGTATGTGTATGATTGTTCATTTGTTCATTGCTTATTTACTCTACAGTTATTGGATGATAATGCTACATTGATATAACACTTGGATTATATGGTTAAAAAGGATTAAATTTCTCTATTATTGAATCACCCCCCCTCTCAGTAATCCAACAAAAACAACCTTTAAAATATGGCGTAATTTTAAAATCTATTAGCAAATTTTATTTTCTAGATCTTTTCTACACCAACATTAGCTAGGATAGCACTTTGGAATAGGTTGTAAGGCACACTCTCCAAAGCATCAAAACACACAATAGTATGTTGTGATAGGGAGATTTCAAATACACTTGCTGCATTTTGTCCTGGGAAGCCCTTCTAAGACAAGGGTCAATCATGAGGTCGCATTAGGACGAATAAAGTTACTCACCCTGCTTTGTTGGTCTTAGAGTAGAGATTGCATGTATTATTGGGGGTCACTTGAGAAGAAAATCCTGTGGGGACCTGCTTTGTTGGTCTTAGAGTAGAGATTGCATGTATTATTGGGGGTCACTTAAGAAGAAAATCCTATGGGGACCTTCTCAAGTTGATTTCAGGCTTAGATACCCTGCCTTTGCATGTGGATCAGACTACGAACTGCTTCCCCATGCATCATTGTAGTAATTGGTAACCTTAGTGGCCTATCTGTTAAGAGTCTTTACATGAGATGACTGTGGAGGGGCAAGTCTTCATGGTACCTAGAATCGACGTTGGCCAAAATCACTCAGGCTCCTTGGAGGGTATACCTATCATTATGTGTGGGAGCTTGCACCAGGGTGTAAGTCCATTAAGCAGGTTGTCAACGTAACTTTTTCAGCTGCTTTATCCTAGCCCCTTCTTGTCTTGATTTCATGATGTTGGATTTCATCACCAACTAGTTAATTCAAAATAAGAAGGTTTGTTTGTGTGTTTGATATCTAAATTTTATTAGTGAGTGCTGTTTGTTTCTCTAGTTGGCCATAGATTTATTTCATTCTTTATTTGGTGTGACCAACATCGTCCCTCACCGTTCACATAGGATGCAAGAGTTACCTCCGGAAGATTCAGAAGATCTGGAAGAATACACTCCTTTTCTTCCTAACTCACCAGAGGGTTCTCCCGAAGGAGCAGTCAATAATGACATAGCCTATGAGATTGGAAGTTCTACTCCATTAGAGGAATCAATACTTCCCATAAATCTGTTATTGAGTGTTGTACGAGATCCAATTTTTCTCCGGATAAATTCATCGGGAGACATTGTTGCTGAAGATTATACTGGAATACCTAATGGACCTCATGCAGAGTCTGGTGTAGACAATCCACTTTTTCAGAGTGAATCGTTTAGAACTCTGGTTCATATTGCTGAAATTTTTAATCCTAGCTTTGTCCCTGTCTGTTCTTTTTGGAGGACCTCTTTGAGACACGATATTTTTGATAAACTAGGAATGAGTCCTAATCAACCTATGGCATCCCATACGCTTGTGACTTCCACTACTTATACAGTACCTTTAGACCATTTTACTGGCATGACCAGTAATGTTGTCACAATTTCAGACCAATTGTTGGTTGGTTCTCATACACTTATTTCCCTCCATCTCGCTAACTCTACCATGGTCCCACAAGCTATGCCTGTTCCTACCGGAAATGCGATAATCACTCAAGCTCCTATTGGAATGCCACTTCCGCTTAGATAAAATCCATCACTTCCTCCTGGGTATAATTCTTTGAATACTTCCATTGCTAATCCTGCCCAGAATCCATCCAGAGGGTCTAATATTTTTGTTCCTCTTGGGTACAATGCTTCTAGTAGTTTTGTTCCTACACCCACCTAGGGTCTCTTTGGGGGGCCTAGAATTCCTCCTCCACCTTTGCCTGGAGGATCTAATCATCCTGGCCTAAGTATCTCCAATCAAATTGGAGGCACAAGTCATTCTATCACTTATGGTTTTCAAATTTCTGTTGGAGGGCAACCACAAGTTGGGGGGCAACCCCAAGTTGGAGGTCATAACCCAGTGTATGGGCAGTATATCCCTGGATTATAGTCTCAACCTTGGAATTTTACTTTCTAAGGAAATCAAAAACCGCCTGGGGGGAAAAATCCTCAAGTTTATTCTTTTGTACCCCTTAATCTTGTGCACTCATATCCAAGTTTTATGAATCCTACCCGGGGTCAAGATTTTTAGTCTAACGTTCCTTTCCAAGGGAGCTTACCTAATCAAACAACTCATGTTGTCTATTCAACTCAAAATCCTCCACCACCAAATTTTTTAGGACCCTCTAACTATTTATAGACTGCTTATGGTCCTATTGGTATACCTACGGGACTACCTCCTCAAAAATACTAGTTTCCTCAAGTGAACAGACAATTTCCATTTCTTACTACTTTGAATTTACCGAATTTATCTAGGATTTTGAATGATCCTATTTTTCATTCTCCTTATTTTCCTGTCATACCTTCCAAATTACCATCAAACATTCCTAAGTTTGATGATCGATCGAGAGAAGACCCAAATAATCAGGTCATGACCTTCCATATTTAGTGTTCATCCAACTCCTTAATGGATGACTCTATAAGATTACATCTTTTCCAACTAACTCTTACGGGTTCAATAGATAAATGGTATATTGAATTACCACGAGGATTCTTTAATGACTTCAATACCTTAGCTATGGATTTCTTAACACATTACCAATTGCCAATATGATATGAGACATGAACTGAAATTTTGAGTTCATTTAAACAATCCTCTTCTACTCACATTTACGATCATATTCATGAGTGGAGGAGGAGAAGACACTTAATCAAAGTTACCCTTCTTGATCAAATATTGGCCGAGTGGTTTACCAAGTCACTCATTGGTCCTATAGACCGTGATGTTTCCATGGGTGGTGTCGTCACTGAAGAGAAAGCAATTAGATGTTCTCAATATTTGGATCTCATTTATTCACAAATGATCACACTATATGACTTGATCCCTAATGCTCCTCGTCCATCTATGAATCCAACCCCAACACCTCCAGTAGCTTGTCATGCTACTGATGGCATGATTGGAACTTTTCATGCTGAGACTCAGTCTAAACAAGCCAGTCATTCCAATCCCACGTCTACTACTCCTAATTTACAAAATACTCCTCCTCTGACTCCTTCTCCCAGTAAAACCTCTAAAGTTAATTTGGTTCAATATACACCTATCGGTAGAAATCAAAATATAAAGAAAGGGAAGGGTAAGAATAAAGAGGAAAAAATAATAATCAACAATCTGAGAAACCCAAGACCCAGCCTTCTGATGACAAAGACAAGAGAAAACCTCATTATCCTTTCCTTATTTATGGTGAGGATCATGATATGAAATATTTTCCATGACGTGCTAATGTTACTAAGTTCTGCAAGGGACCGGGACACCTCCTACTCCCACCATTTTATTACAATCATTTCCTTCTTAGTAAGAGGCCCAATTGGTCATCCATGACCAACCTTCTCCCTCTACCACATCTTATGTACTTATGTGTACTGGTGACTCCAAGAAGAATGAAGTTGCAGTCACAACTTGAGCCAAAGATTATTCTCCTTAGAAAGAGAAAGTTGATGATACACCACCTTCGTTGGTTCAACCTCCTCCACCAACTTCACCTCCAAATGGTCCTCTTCATCTCAAATGACCGATACTAGATACAGTTCTTCATCCCCCCCCCAAGGGTGTTGTTCGAAAGTCGTCGTTTAATCCTCATGCACATGCTGACCAAAACTACAATATTGTAGAAGACCTTGCGCAAGCACCCTTTGCGATGTCGTCTCTCAAAGTCCTTCAAATTTGTACTACTCAACGGATGACACTGTTAAAGGATATTGGTGCAATTGATCCTGTCGATACAAATTTGATAAATGTTTGACTTGGAATATCATATTCCAAGGCTTCCTCCTCAATTAGCATTTCAAATACAAGTTGTTGTGGAAAATAAGAATATTGGTCAAATCATTATTGGCGAAGGAACCTCGACTTGCGTCATGTCCATCACTTGTTGGAAATCCATTGGCTCTCCTACCCTTACCGAGTCACACAATACTCTCAAGGATTTTAATGGTACATGGTTTAAACCTTATGGTGTTCTTCCTTCGTTGTTTATTACGTTAGAAGGAAAAGTGGTTAATGCTGAAGTTGAGGTCTTTGATGCACCTCTCGATTACAACCTTCTACTTGGCCGTAGTTGGATTGATTCCATGTGAGCAGTTGTTTCTACTCTTTTCCACGTGTTACGTTTCCCACACCAAGAAAAATTCATTACTGTCGATCAACTGGCCTTCTTCAATTCTGATTCATGTCCTAACAATGTACCTTTCATTGCAAAAACAACTCCCGATGATGAGAATGTCAGTGTGGGTCTTTTAAAAGATTCATCGTTAATGGGTACATTTCCTATTCCACCACCCTATATTCCTCCTCCTTTTGTTGCTTCGATTAACATGATATCAAACTATGTTAGTGAAACCCTTGAGTCTTATGATCCATGGATAGTACCTAGCTCTGATGATTTTCTTCGTTACGAAGACCGAATGCCTTTGAGTCCGATAGAATTAGCTTATCAAGCTATTCAATCGATAACTCCTTCTCCTCATTCTCTCTATGATACGTCTCCTGATCCATTTCATGTGATATTTCCCACTGATGAGATGATCATGACAGTTATGTCTATGGAATATACCCCATGGGACAATGGGCATCATCGTTCTATTCTCTTCCTAGAACTTGAGACCATAGAGAGTTATCAATGGATTTCGACTCCATCTACCGTTGTTATTATTTCCTTTGTTCCTGAACCAACACACGATGCTTTGTATGAAGGGAACTTGGGAAATATTTCACCTACCATTCCTCTTGATATTTAGATTAAACCCAGAGTCATGGAAAATGTTCACATCGGTGCCTCATGTTCTGCGGATGAGGTCTGTACTTACAAATCTCTTTTACAAGAGTTCCGTGACATTTTTTCCTGGAGTTACAAAGAAATGCCTGGAATTGATCTAGATATTGTTGTACATGAGGTTAAGGCTTACCCAGATGATAAACCTGTTTGACAAAGACTTCACCCAATACACCCATGCAAAGCTGCTGCTATTAAGATTGAAGTTGAAAAGCTTCTTAAATCTGATTTTGTATATCCAATGGTTTTCATTGATTGGGTGTCCAATCTTATTCCGGTTATGAAGAAACAAGGCACGATCTATATTTGTGTAGATTATAGGGATATCAACAAAGCTTGTCCCAAAGACAATTATCCAACCCCTTTCGTTGACCAGATTGTTGATGATTGTGCCAAGAGTGAAATTTTCTCCTTAATGGACGATTTCTCTAGCTATAATCAAATCAATATTTTACCTACAGATCAACATAAGACTGCTTTTATTTATCCTTGGGGATCCTTTGCATATTGAAAACTACCTTTTGGTCTAAAAAATGCTAGTGCAAATTTTCAACGCGCTATGTGTTATGATTTTCATGACATTAAGCACATTGTAACCCTACCTAGACGATCTACCGATGCAATCTATGCATTGTCAAGATCACCCGACACATCTACGGGCCATTTTCCTATGCTTTCATTATTATCACATACGATTGAATCCACATAAATGCATTTTTTGTGTGGAGTCCAGAGGACTTCTTGGTTTTATCATGTATACACATGGGATTAGAGTAGACCCTCTGAAGGTTGAGGCTATCCTTAATTTACCTCCTCCTTCCACACTATGCCAACTCCAAAGTTTGCAAGGGAAGGCAAAATTTTTACGTCGATTCATCCCCAACTATGCTGAATTAACAAAAGGATTTACTCGACTTTTTAAAAAGGGTTACGATTTTGTATGGGGCGACACTGCCAACAAAGACTTTGAAGCTTTGAAACTCACCTTGACCCATAAACCACTTTTATTTCCACCCGATTATAGTCAAGATTATTTCCTGTACTTAGCTACTTCAGACTCTACCATTTCTATGGTTCTAGTCTAAGAGGATGATTTGCATGATTCGCATGTTATCTACTATTTGAGTCAGAGTCTAACGACCACCGAAATCAAATATTTTCATGTGGAGAAAATGGTCTTGGTAGCTATTCAAGCTGTTCAATGTTTTTCGTCACTACATCTTATTACACAAAACCATAGTCATTTCTGATTCCACCCCATGCAACACATCCTTAATCAACAATTGATGGGGGGAAAATACTCTAAATGGAAAGTTATTCTCCAAGAGTTTGATTTGTAGTTTGAGCATGCCAAGTAAAATAAGTCTTTGGTTTTTTCCGAGTTGATATGTGACCTTCCCTCTACTGAAAAAAAAACTGTGGCAGGAGATTCCTTTCCTGATGAATATCTCTTTCTGATAAGTTCTGATGACATATGGTATGGAGAAATTATCATTTATCTCCAAAACCAAACTTTCTGACTTGATATTTCTACTACGGATCATCGTCGTATTCGGTATCAAGCCTGTCAATACATTATCCTTAGTGATACCCTTTACTGCCGTGGTATTGATTCCATATTTTGACGATGTCTCACCTATGATTGAGATGAGAAATCTTTGAATGAATGTCATTCTAGAGCATGTGGCGGTCATATGTCTGGGTATGAAACTTCCCAAAAGATCTTATGAGCTAGTTATTTTTAGCCTTCATTGTTTAAGGATTGCATTACTGCCATCCATAAATTCCATGCTTGTTAAACCTACAACAATAAGATTCGATCTCATCCTGATCCTCTTCACCCTGTAGTTTCCATTGGTCCATTCGCTAAATGGGGCATTGAATTCATGACATGTAACCCTCACTCAATTGGGGGGCATGGATACATCATCATAGCCATGGATTGTTTCACTAAGTGGGACAAGGCGATGCCTACATTTGATAATACTGGGAAAACTACAACATTATTCATATTCAATCATATCATTACTAGATTTTGTGTCCCTCAAGCCATCATCATTGATCATGGTAGTCATTTTCGCAAGTTCATGATGTCTGAACTTACTGAGAAGTTGGGTCTTCGACATGAAAACTCAACCCCTTATTATCTGCAGGCCAATGGCCAGGTTGAAGAAATCAACAAAGTTCTCACTACTATGCTTTGATGGATGGTAGGAATTCACAAGTCAAGTTGTCACACGATGCTCTTCTCGACATTATGGGACTATCAGACATCTGTTAAGTCTGCCACGATATTCACACCTTTCCAATTAGTATATGGTATTGAAGCAATTCTACCGATTGAATGTGAAATCCCATCTTTGAAACTAGTTGTCGAACTTCTCCCGAACACCTTAGCTGAAGAGGAACGTCTCTTGTATTTGATGCAATTAGACGAGACTTGCCATGATGATTTCTTAGTCATTGAAACTCAGAAAAAGCATGTCAAATCTCAATATGACAAGCATGTCAAACCATGTGTTTTTTTTGAGGGTGATTTGGTTCTTCTTTACAAACAAGATCATGACTAATATAGGGGCCAAAAAATTTGAGCCCATGTGGTGTGGCCCTTATATTTTTAAGTGAGTGTTGGAGAAAGGGGCTTAGGAGCTGGTAGATTATGATGGAATTCCTTTGAGTGAACCTATAAATGGGCTTTACTTGAAGAAGTAATATGCTTAAACCATTTTTGCATGAGTACTGTGTATTTTTAGTGTATCATACTCTTGTGTGATTTTTCATTTTTGGTTCCACCTTTCAGCTGCTTACCTTGCATTGTGCTTGGTTTCTAGATGTCAGTGTCTTCACTACCCTATATCAGATTTGCTTATGGTGTTAGTCACATTACTCAAAAATTAACGTCTGTTTCATGGGAAATATTTGCACCTACGAATGAAATGATCAATCTACATGGTGTTTGCCTTGGTCGTGCAACTATTAATATTGTAGAATAAAATGCAGTTATCAAGTTTCTAACTGACACCATTTCACTTGGAATCTGTCATCTTATTGTATGAATTGATTCATAGTTAGTAGTACTACAATTGAGTAACATTTATTCCATCCGAAGTCCTACTTTGTTACGGGTATATTTACGAATTCTCCTCTTGGAAAGACATTTTGATTACATTGAATATCAAGATATTCCTAGATGTCTAAATACATTGACGGATGCATTGGATAATTATGTTTTAGACATACATATGAGACATTTATAAACCCAATCACACTTTTTACAAAAACAAGTAAGTCGATAGGAATTTTATATTTATAACGACAAAAGTTACAAAAAGTGTTTGTCCAAATACCAAAATATCAAAAAGTGAATCTCATGGCTTCATATACAAAAAGCATCAAGGATGCTTCTTGCTGTAACAAAAAACTACTCGTGCCACTTTACGGAGCAATCGAACAATAGATGCAGATACACCAACTGTGTGGCATTGATAGTGCCTAGGAAGTTCATCCACTGTGGCATCAGGGACATTCATGGTTAGTCCCTCTAGGTTCTATTCAATTGACTCGAGATCCGTAATGACCACCTGTGCTACAACACCTATCTCTCCTCACCTCTATATGAGAGACGATCTCAGAGGATGATTAGGCCCCATGTCTGCATTATTGAGAGCACTTGATTAGTCTTGGATAGATGACACAAAAAACATTTTGTATAATTAAAATATAAAAAAACATCATATAACGAAAATTTCCTTCTTACCTATGTCCCCCCACTGATATCCCTTAGGAAGAGATAAGTTAGGATCCCCATAGAAATCTGTCCTGGCATATGCATAGTCCTCCACCATGATTAGCTGATTCCTCAACCATTGGAAGAAAACATTGTCATACTTGACGATAGGAACACCACCATGACAAGCCATTAGATCCACCCACCTCTTCATCCGTGGATCTTGTGGAGCGGGTATACCAAACTCCACTTGTAGACATAAGAAAGGAACTCTCTCCAATAATAAGGACACCAAAATGGACCTGTAAACAAATTGTTTCAATCTACCGTTTCGACACTTTGTGAGTTGTTTTTTCATGATTTTCAGGACACCCTCACACCAGTTGAAGACTCTGGGTTCCATGCACTCTATCACATACTAAAAATGGCTTTGCAAAGCCATGTGGAGAGTTTCACTCCCTGCCATGCAGGTAATGGTATAAAGGATGGTCCGCAATGGTAAATCCTGAACATCTCTAATGGCTACCTTACCACTATGTTTTTTTGTACCCGACACACAATGGTGAGAAACATAGTAATCCATGAGTTATCCCCCACCCTTGCTGCCTGTGAGTGATACCCGTGAACCACAGAGAGACAACCCCATCATAAAGTAGATATCCTTTGTATCCAATATGAGTGTATGAACACCCACGTGAAATGCTTGTTCATTCACATCCCACATGTCAACCAAATGCTCTAGCAACCTCGCTTGGGCTCTCATGCCCAGAATCTTGAAAAACTTGAGTAACCCACATTACCTAAGCACCATAACAGTCCCCGGGTCATTCCTAACAAAATAATATTCTTCCTCATGCTCTCGTTCATGCCACTCGAGCATTTTGACCAAGAAAAGATTGCCAATAAACATCAAAAGAAGATTAGAAACTTAAAAACTTTATTACTGGAAGTTTTTCCAATTAAATTTATCTCTTAAAAAATTGGATTGCGGTCGTCGCAAGGCTGCGCTTTTACTCATAGTGACATTTTCACACCCTGTATTTGGGTCCCCTACAACGATATCAAATCGTCACGGTTCATGATACTGTGGACCTGCGACGATCTCAACGCGCAGGTAACCCCAAAAAATCTGCCTAAAATCCAAATTTAACCAATAAAAATAAAATTTGAAACCATGAAAAGATTAAGAAGAAGAAGATTACCTTTTTGATGGAGACGGTTCACAAAATGACCCACCAAGCACTCTAAAATTGACAGTTGAAATTTGGGGAAAAAAGAGGGTTTTGGGGCACTATTTGGGTAAATTTGCAAATGAAATGGTAAAAAGGGTGTTTTGGCCTATTTTATTGTTTTTTACCATATTTTTATTGAAAAATTAAATTATATTTTATATTTTATCCATACTCTAAAGTCTAACCAACTTTGCGAAGTGTTTACTATTGCAGATTAAAAGGTCTAAGGACGAGACATTTGAACATGGGTCCACCTTGTTTTTGCATATTTTTCTTATGTACAGATACTTTTAGGGTTTTTTAGGAAAAACTCCGAGCACAATATTAATTCTTTATCACGCTTGTGAAACCATGAGAATGTAATCGAGTAATATTTTGTCATTTTTTCTAACTCGCATTGGTAATATAAAAATTGAAACCTATGGAGTATCCTTTAAGCTCTTTTCAAGCTCCATAAACATGAAAAGATAGTCGACCAACCTTGTTCTTTTCACGCTTATGAAAGTGTTTGAAGAAAATGTCTGATGAGCTATAGATTATCTCTTTTTCAGTCTCGTCATACTAACTTATGAAAAAGGACCTTATGGAGTTCTCGTTAAGTGTTTTTTAGACTCTCTAAAAATGAAAAAACCCTGAGTTTTCTTTCTTTGGGCTCATTAAATAAACATCGAAAGACCCATATGGGATCAAACCACTTCTTCTTAGGGTTCGTTAAACATACTCTGAGGGATTCGTCCGAAGGATGAGCTTACATTTACAAGCATATGTTATCCTCCTAAATCTTGTGTAAAAATAAAGAGGTACTCGCCATAAATGGTGGGGAAAAATTGGGAAAGAAATGTGTCTCTGTATTTGTGCTAGTGGCAGTAATAGTCGCTCTTGAACATGACACCCCCTTCATCATTGTATCTGGGTTGGGAAATCCATTTGTCTCTCGTTTGACCATCTACAAGTTCATATTTTGGGTCCTCCTTGAGTCAATGCTGCCAAGACAACTGTCATGTCGTTCATATGTTCAAGAGAAGTCCAACCTAAACAAGCCTTCTATCGAGTTGGCCATATGCAGTTATAAATTTTATACCATGTTGGCCTTCCCTGAGTTAGTTCTGAATCACTTCATACTCTTATCTACTTCAAATATGTTACATATTTTATGTCATTGATGGGGGATACATCAAGTCCCTCCTATGACGAGTCTTTTCCTGTCGACTTCAACTCATTATCCAGGAACAAGATTTAGAAATCATTTAGTACCTTAGAGCCTGCATGCCTCAATGGCAGGTTTCTTCGCTTTCAATAGTGGGTTCACATCATTTACCCCTGATTGGAACATTCCATTGAGTGTTCAAATTCAACTCATTTATTCACATTCATTGGATTTTACTAAAGTACCTTGGGAGTCATTGACATCAATGGTGATTTCCTTCACACTTGTTAATGATTTTCATTAATGACTGATAATCAAGTGGTTTCTACCATGTTCGACTTTGACACCTGTAATCACATGGCTAGATTCGTACTTAGAGACGATGGAAATGAAGACCCTAGATCTTATCATCTTGGTCCAAGCAGAGATGATTTTAAGGATGGGAATTTATTTTAAAATGTAGAAACCTTGGCGAATATTACTAATCCTTCATATGCCAACTATAAATGTTTTGCGATATTTTTGTAAAAATATTCAAATTTATAAGGACTTTATATAGTTTGTATAAAATTTTGGCGATTTTTAAGCTAAAATAATTTTATCCTTTAGAATTTGGACGAATCATTTTTAGAACAACGAATCTTTTTTTGGGAAAAACCATGGAAAATTAGCCCCTAAAATCATCCCTGGACTGTCCAAGTTGTGACAGAATTGCGACTAGAGAGGTGTGCAATTTCAATAGTACCTTTTGTTTGAGTTGGGAGTTCTTACATAAATATAAGCAATCTTTGTACCATAGTGAATCATTTTTCCATGTAAATGTATCTGATGCACTGGAGTCCTACTGCAACCTTTGAATGAGAGTCCACACTTTTTCTTCATTCTTCCATTCATCCCTTGATTATATTATCCAATCGAGTTGGATGATCGAGAGAGCACAGAGAAAGGCCTCAACATTTTCATCCTTTCTTGAGAGTGCATCTGCCACAACATTTTTCTTCCCTTTTTTATAGACGATTTCAAAATCATAACCCAATATCTTGGTTACCCATTTTTGTTGTTCTTCTAAAGATAGTCTTTGTTCCAATAAGTATTTAAGACTATCATGATATGTTTTGACCTTGAAGTGCCTACCTATTAGGTAAGGACACCATTTCTTCAATGCAAGTAGTATTGCCATCATTTCCTCCTCATAAATAGGTTTGTGTAAGTCCTTTCCCTTGAGTGGTCGGCTTTCAAAAGCCAGGGGCCTTCCTTCTTGCATTAGGACAACACCAATTCCATTTCCCGAGGCATCACATTCCACAATAAAGGTTTTTGTGAAGTCTCGAGTGGTCAAGACAAGAGCTTTGCACATCACGTCTTTAAGTTGTTCAAAAGCTTTAGTTGCCTTTGCAGTCCATGAAAATGCATCCTTCTTAGTTAGTGCTGTTAAAGGTGCTGCTATTCTTCCATAGTGCCAAACAAACTTACGGTAGAAACTTGTCAAACCCAAAAATCCTCTAAGATTATTCAATGTTTTGGGAATCAGCTAGTCCATCATGGCCTTAATCTTGTTAGGGTCTACCTTGACACCTTCATGAGATACAATATGACCCAAATACTCTACCTCCTTCACTCCAAAGGAACATTTGGATGGTTTGGCATATAGTTGTTGCTTGAAAATGGAATTCATCAACCCTTGGAATGTGGAAGGTGCATTTGTAAGGCCAAAAGGAATGACCAAGAATTCATAATGGCCTTCATGAGTTCGGAATGCTGTTTTTGGGATATCTTCTTCCTTCATTCTAATATGATGATACCCTGAACAAAGATCCAACTTTGTGAAATAGATTGCTCCATGTAGTTCATCTAACAATTCATCGATGATGGGAATGGGAAACTTATCTTTAATAGTGATCTTGTTGATCTCTATATAATCTAGACACATACGCCATGAGCCATCTTTCTTGAATACCATTACCATCGGTGTAGAGTAAGAACTTTGGCTAGGTCTAATAATGCCAACCTCTAACATTTCTTCAACCATGCGCTCAATTTCACTCTTGTGGGAATGAGGGTATCTGTATGGCCTGATGTTAGGAGGAACACTCCGAGGAATTAGGTGAATATCATGATCATGATTTTGAGTAGGTGGAAGACCTTTGGAAATGTCTTCAAATACTTTGGAATGCTTATCAATGATCCCTTGGAGATATAGAGGAATAGATACATCTAGTGAGCATAGTTGTGCAATAACACCTTGATGCCCCTTTTTTGATAATTTTTCCATGCCATTAGAGATTATCACCTTACCGGGTTTCCCTGTGATACCTCTTAACTCAATTTCTTTTCCTTCCAATGAAAATTTCATGAAAAGTTCTTAAAAATTAAAAGCCACTGTTCCTAATGATTGTAACCATTGGATTCCTAGTACAACATCAACACCACCCATGGGTATATCAATCATTGGACTATTCATTACATATTCCCCCATAGTAAGATTGATCTTATTGAATTTTCCTGAGTAATTGATAGTTCCTCCGTTTGTAATCATTACTTGAAACTCTGGTGCTGGTGTTGGCACCAGGCCAAAGTGGAAAGGAGGATGATTGTGGGAAAGAAAGCATGTAGAAATGGAAGTAACAGTTGGAAGGTAACACAACACACGTGCATGCAAGAAAGCGTGCACAAGAAAAACAACAGCTGGAGGAAGAACAAAACGCATGCATGGGAGGAAGAGCTAACGTCGGTAGGGTTAGGGTTTTGGTAATACATTGTAAAAAGGATGAAGAGCCTGATATATATAAATAGAGATACACAGGTATCATAGAGAGGTTGATTCACTTTGTATTAGTTCAGTTTTTGTAATGCTCTAGCATAGATATGTACGAGTTGATGCGTTATGTAATATGGTTATGGACCAATTTTGTAAGCTAGTGAGCTAAGAACAAAGGAGAGGAGGAGGAAGATTTGAGGATTAGATCACAAGCTGAGGAGCATGGTGTGATCTTGTTCGCCTCATACAGATCTTACCCATCAAAGGAAATTGTAAGCACACGACGCTGGAGATGCAGAACTACCATAATAAAAGAGCCAAGAGACAAATCTTTGTGGACATAGCCCAGGAGGGGGTGAACCATGGTAATATCTATGTAATGTGATGAATGCATGTATATACTTATTTTCTTTGAACAATTAATTATTGTGATTAATGAATGATTTAATGTATTGTTATGGAATACGATTTCGCTGTTCGGGGAACTAAACCATGAAGGATAGATGCAACCCCGTGAGTACTAGTAGATTGCAGTCATAATTCGTAGTAGATGGATCGTATTAACAATACCCTATCCCATACTCAATCCTAGGCTGTAAACACCTGAGTCTTACAACCACCCATTTAAAGCTATCTCGGGTGAGATTGTGCAGTGCACTCTGTACACTGTGTTACCTTCTATTTTACCAGGAGGGCCAATAGTTTTAGAGGCTTTGTTGGAAACCTGAAAGACATGAACCCTAAGTCAATAACTCAGACAATAAAATGAAGTAGTTAAAATCCAACAAATGGTTCCGTTGCCATTTTAGAAGGAACAAGAGACGATTGAGTAGACGAGATATATTGAACGAGAAAAGAACGAGCGAAACAAGAAGACCAATGAGCCATTAGAAGGGAATGTTGAGACCTTGGAACCCCACCAAAGTAGAAATCGAAGGTTGGTTGAGAACCAAAGAGCTAGAGTTTGCCCAGAAAGACAATAGAAACCCTAGACTCACACCTCGCAAATATCTGGATAAATACGTATTTACTGATTTACATGAAGTCTTTTTCTGTGATTTTCCGCATCTACTATAGGAGTGGATACTAGGGTTGAAGGATAACCATGCGACGAACCGGATCCAACAAATAGATTGGACCCAGGTACAAATTGAGCAGTTACAGCAGGTGAACAACAAATTCACCCACATAGTAGAAATTTGGCTTGACAGTATTGTGACAGGTTTCATCACCGAATTTGCAGTTGACACAACAAAGTCATACAACGCAATAGAGCAAGAATTTATACGTGGAACTCGAGGAAGGTACATTCAATCTCTGTATACTTCTATTAAGATACTTTTATATATTAAAGGCATAATGACAATGGAATCAAACAACTAAACTTACCTGTGTGCATGGGGGAAGGGGGGAAACATTGACAGAGAGAGGATAAATGGAAGGAGGTGAGGAGAAAGGCAAGAAGGAGGAGGAACCCTTGGACCCGATCATGATGGATGACGACCAACTCAAGTGGATCTTGGCATCATCAGGAATGATGCGTAGTGGAGTACCCTACCAATATAAGGTGAATACGAATAAGAGAGCCATAGCCATGAAGGAAGGCTTGGCGAGTGATGAGGAAGAGGTAGAGGATCTCCGGGCTGGTAGATTGAGGAAATCCTGAGTGCAACGTAGGAGAGGAATACAAGAGGCCCAACAACAGGAGGAGAAGGAAGCCATCCTATCCATATTAATGTTAGTGTGGAACCCATAAACCCATGTGCGACTAATACACCAAAGAGAACACCACCATTTAGACAACCAAAGTTTGAAGGAAGTTCGACAACAAGAAGTACATCTACAATAGGAGCAATAACTGGAGGAGCCAGTTCAGGCAACACTAGTCAAGTATCTACACCGCGTGGAGGAGGAAGTAGTTCTATATTCATAATGGTAGGACACAATCCCACTATCAGATTACCAAAATTTCTAGGAGAAGCAGTAGAAGACCCGAATAATCATTTGTTCATTTGTGCAAAGATCTGGGAGGCAAAACAAATCACTGATAAAGATACCAAACTCGCACAGCTAGCGATTACGCTAAGAGACCACGTACTAGATTGGTACATGAGTCTAGACACAAACAATTCCCCTGGGATGACGAGGACACTGGAATACATTAAGAAGATACTAATTAATGAGTTCCAGAAGCTGAGCTCAGAGGATTAGTACATGAACGAGATGATCGAGATAAGACAGAATCAGGGAGAGTCAATATGGGAGATTGACCAGAGATTCAAGCGACTAAAAGGAAAACTAAAATACCGTATGACCGAGATGAAACATTGTCACTTGTTTTTCAGCTCACTACTCCCACACTTAAAATATCCCCTACGAAAACAAAAATTTCAAACGCAGGAAGAGGCTCTGCAGGAAACCTTGCAACTAGAAGAGAACCAATACCAGCAGATGGACCCAACTATTGAGGAATTGAAGGAGGAGTTGAAGAATATAACATTTTAGCTGAACCAAAATAAGAATAAGGACAAATGAGAAGCCATTTGGTGCACTGCATGCAGGACGAAAGGACACCACAAGAACAAATGCCCAAAATTCACGCAATATATGCAACATGTATGCCAAATCCGCTACCACATGGAGGATTATGCTGTGAAATATGCAAGAAACTAGGTCATGACCCTTATCACTACACGATGATGTAGAAATACTAAACAGTCCCAAAAAATTCATATTGCACCTTTTGTAAGTTAGTTGGCCACGACGACAAAGATTGCAGAACTATGGAGCTGTTGTGGGAAAGAACATCATATGCATATAGGGTACAAGCCGAAATGATGTCTGGGAAAGTAGTGCCACAGTTTAATCAAACCCTAACTCCATACAATACTAAGCAGTAGTAGTACAATACTGTGCAACAATAGTACAATACTGCGCAACAACCATACAACAACGTGCAACCCCAGTAAAACCCGACACAACCCCAGTACAATACCACACAATATAATTAGGCACCATAGTATAATGCGGCGAGAGGTGACCGAGTAGGCTACTGAGGAGGAGGAAGATCTAGAGGAGGTTTCAGACATGGTAGAGGACCTGTCACATGTCACAATTATTAGCAACTGGGACATTATGCATGAGAATTTCCACTTCCACAAATAGCTTGTATGTATTGCCACGCATCAGACCATGATACATCAATATAGTCACTCGTGGAGGAACGAAAATAGGAAGTGACACAGTTCGACAGGAACTGAAACAGAAGCAATGGGTAAAGAAGAACACCGAACCAAGAAAGTAGTTCAACAAGCCAAAAGAAAAGGAGACTTTTAAGGAAGCCATGCAAGAATTTCAGAAGGAGGACACAACGTCGACTCCAAATGTGCAACCATTCAAGGAAGCCCCAGAATATGAGATGCCGCCATCATTGGATCATACCAACGAAATGCAACCCAAGGGATAAATAAGTACAATCAAAGGATTTTTGTAATCATGCGTGAGATTATTAAGTGATCCTGCATCTATGAAAATATTGCAAAACATACTAGAGAAATGTAGCAGTGAGACGGAAGAAAAACTAGACCCAAAAACTGTCAATCACCTACACACCAGAAGAAGAACAAGTAGGGAATTTAGACTAAAAGATAACATTGGATATTTCAACATGGGAGACATTATACTAGACCTAGGATCTGAAGTGAATGTGCTACCCAAGAAGATTGGCAATGCATGGGAGAGCCAACACTGGGATACTCAAATGTCCAATTAAAACTAGAAAACCAACATAGAGTCCTACCAATAGGTAGAATGAAAGGAGTGACAGTAGATATTGATGGAGTGTGCACTAAAGCAGACTTTAAAGTCATTGAAATAGTGGATGACACAACACCTTACCTGACATTGCCTGGTATGGATTGGGTGTTTGACAACCAGACCATAATCAATTTGAAAACTAGGAAAATGACATTTGAATATGGAGAATACAGGGTCATAGCACCACTAGATCCATCGAAAGGGGAGAGGTTCGTAGAACCCACTTGCTTGGACTTAGAGGAGATCGACTAGTTGTGCACAATAACTGCACGCAATGAGGATTACGTAAACCCAACTATAGATGGAGTAATCAGTTGGTGGAGCATCACTTCATTCACAACAAACTTAGACGCCGGGCTAGACAACTGGCAGCAGAGACTACACGAAGTATCCATGCAAAGATGTGAAAGAATAGACTACGTAGTAAGATGGGTAGGCACAGAAATTAGAGAACCACCCTATTTCCACGGACTAAATGATTTGGAAACATTCTTGACACAATACAAAGATGAAGTCTTAGAAAACTAGCGTTTGTTAGCACTTGACTTAGCACTCAAGGCCACACTCGCAAGATGGTGGGCGCACATAAAGAAACCATTACAGATTGGTATCAATGTAAGTGACTACTGCGCATAAGGTTCAGTGTAGAACATGAATACAACAAACAACAACAATACCAAGGACAAGAGGCACCAACAGAACACTTGGCAAAGTGCAAAACACTGTGGAAAATGACACCACCGGAGGAATGGCCTCATCACTTCATACATACTTTAGAGGGCATACCAGCGAACTGGTACACAGACCAGGAATTGCACAAAGGAACTACAACACGGAGGACGTTGCAACATAACTTCACAATCACCTTCTCATTTTAGCATGAGAACCCCAACATAGACACAACTCTCAAATGAATAAGAGGAGTAATATTCATCGAAGAACCCGAAATAGAATTTATCACATAGGGGAAACAGTGGAATAAACAAACAGTCAAGGAGCTAATGTCATGTTATCATGTACAGGAGGAAGCACTAGATGAAGATGACCCACGTGACATTCAGATCAAAGAAGTGGAAGGCGAAATAGATGTAGAAGGACCACCCATAGAATCAGAATTGATTGCCACACCAATCAAGGTAAATAAAGTTAACATCGGGATAGATGAACAACCCAAAATGGCCAGCATTGGAGACTACTAGGATGAGAAAACAATAGAAAGCATAACATAATTGTTGCGCGAATATAGCGACCTTTTTCCCACAACATTTACAGAGATGAAAGGTATAGCAGGAGAACTGGGAGAGATGAAGATACCACTCAGACCTGAAGTGAGACCTATTAGACAACGGCCCTATAGACTGAACCCCATATATAAATAGAAATTTAAAGATGAGATCGATCAGATGCTCGAAGTTGACATCATCGAACCAGTTGAGGAATCAGAATGGATAAGCCTGATGGTAGTACATGACAAGAAACAAGGAAGCGGGATTAGGATATGCGTCAAATTGAGGAAGTTGAACGATGCATGCCTACATGACCCATTCCCTACACCGTTCATGGATGAAGTGTTAGAGAACATGGGGGGACATGAAGCTTACTCATTCACTGATGGATTCTCAGGCTACCATCATATTAAGATAACACAGGAGGACAGACACAAGACCACATTTACGACAGAATGGGGATGTTATTAGTACAGATTCATGCCATTTGGACTGAAGAATGCACCCACAATATTCTCCAAAGTAGTCATCGCAACATTTAAGGAATTCATCCATCAGTTCCTCGAAGTATACCTGGATGAATGGATAGTTTACAGCCTACTGAAAAACCATGTGGAAGTATTACGACTAATGCTAGAAAGATGTAGACAATGCTAGATATCACTAAACATCAAGAAATGCATATTTGTACACCGTTTGGGATACTATTGGGCCATATAGTATGCAAACAAGGCTTGTTAGTGGATCCGGCCAAGATCATTGTCATTGTTAACTTACCAGCACCAAAAACAGTCTGACAGCTAAGAGAAACCTTAGGGCACATAGGATACTACATGAAGTTCATCAAAGGATATGCGCAGATCACAACCCCAATGGAAAAACTATTAAGGAAAGATACAAAGTATCAATGGAACGATGAGTGTCAGCGCAATCTAGATACCTTGAAGGAAAGGAAGGTTTCCATACTGATATTAGTATTTCTAGACTAGGAAAAGACATTCCATGTGCATGTAGATGCATCAGCAATAACACTGGGAGCTATCTTAGTGCAACCAGGAGCAGAAGACTTGGATCATCCAATAGCATTCGCAACCAAAAAGCTATCCGACTCGGAACAAAATTATAAAACGACAGAAAGAGAAGGCCTAGCTATGGTCTATGCACTACTAAAGTTTAGACACTACCTATTGGGAAAACACTTTAAGACGTTTACATATCACTCAACCTTGAAATACCTAGTCAACAAGCCAGTGTTGGGGGGGGGGAGAATCTGTCGATGGTTACTACTATTTCAAGAATTTGATTTTGAAGTAATAGTTAAACCATGGAAACTGAATGCAGGACCTGACCACCTGTCAAGGGTCACAAATGGAGAAGAACCTACGAATCTAGAAGACAACTTTCCAGATGCATAGTTATTCTTAGTACAGATTGTTGATGACTACTTCATAGAGATCATCCAGTACTTAAGCACATGTATTACTCCACAATAATATACCACCGTGCATAATAACTTGGTAGTCCGCTCAATCGACTATCAACTGATCACATAACACCTATATAAAATGGTCACAGACAACGTCTTGTGAAGGTATGTCTTAGAGCATGAAGGACCAAGAATTTTAGTAGAAGCCCACAAGGGAATCACAAGAGGGAATTATGTAGGAAAATCTACTGTGCATAAGGTACTATGCGCAAGACTATGGTGGCCAACGATTCACAAGAACTTGAAATAATACTATAAGGGATGTGATGTCTGTCAAAGGGTAGGAAAACCCAACAGAAGGGACGAGATTCCACTATGACCACACGTGACATTAAAGGAATTTGACAAATGGGCAATCGATTTTGTGGGACCAATTAACCCATCAGCCAAAAGAATAGGGGCAAGATACATTATCACCACGAAGAAATACCTAACAAGATGGGCAGAAGCTGCACCTGTAAAAGATTGTAGCACAGAGACAATTGCACACTTCTTGTTCGAACAAGTCATCACTAGATTTGGGTGCCCAAGAGTTTTAATGAGAGACCAAGACACAGACTTCATAAACAACACTATTTGCACAGTGATTGAATATTTTGAAGTTCATCACTATAAGAGCACACCGTATCACCCACAGGAAAATGGCATAGTAGAAGCCTTCAACAAAATTCTGGAGAACGCACTAACAAAGATCTGTAACATCAACATAGATGACTGGGACCTCAAAGTACCAACAATATTATGAGCGTATAGGACCACATGCAAAAAGTTGACAGGGCACACACCATTCAATATAGTCTATGGCCAAGAAGTAATAATGCCATTAGAATTTTTAGTACCTAGCTTACGCATAGCAGATATCACACAGATGACAAAACGAGGCACAATATAGGAAATACTGAATCAATTATTGTTAATGGAGGAAGACTGAATCCTAGCAGGATTCCATCAACAAGTGTAGAAAACAAGAGACAAAGCTTGGTATGATCGCCACATCAAGAAGAAAATGATTAAGGAAGGAGATCTAGTATTTCTCTATGACAACAAGTCATTTCAATACCTGGGGAAGCTCATAATGCATTAGTTAGGACCTTATGAGGTAAAATATATCACAGACGGAGGAGTAGTACAATTAAGAGATTTAACAGGCACAAATATTAGAGGAATGATCAACGTGAGTCGAATGAAGATGTACAAGGACAGTTGACTACCCACCGTGCAGTAACAAAAAAAAAAGAAAAAAAAGAAAAAAAAGAAAAAAAAGAAAGAGAAATTTTTAAAATAAAAAAGAGAACAAAAAGAAACAAGACTAAAAAGCACGCAGCACGCCAGAGAGAGAAAGGCCACATAAAGTTTGAAACAAAAATTTGGCAAGGGCACGAACAACGGTTACATACAGAGAGAAAATAAGTGGGAAACAAAAATCTGACAAAAGCAGTAGGATAGGACAACACTAAGCGGAATTAAAGCACGACAAGGATCGATGGGACATCACATTAAACACGCCAACAAGAGACGACAAATAAAACGCAAAGGCAAGTACGAAACCATTGCAGATGCATTGAACCCATAGTTATGAGGCATTACACACATAATGGATGAATCATCCTCGAAAATCTTTGTGACCCGCCCATACAACCCACGAGCACGGGAACGACTGGTCTATTCGTGAAAGGAAAACATAGCGAGAACAATAACAGCCAGAACAACTAGAGATAGACCACATAACTCCCCAAAATTATTCAAACTTAGAAAACATTCGACAGTCACCACTATGGAACCATCGAATCCTGCAGAAGCAAGTCACACAACCACACCAACCAGGGTACAAACTAGGTCATGAGGACTACTAGAAGAGAAAAAACAATAGCAGCCCGAGATCATCGACATCAATGAAATGCCATCTCCAGAGAGGACACCGGTGAACTCTACACCGATATTGGAAGAAATTCAATAACCATGAGTAGAGGCCATTAAAGTGGATACGATAGCAGTGGTGCAGGCACCTTAGAATGAGGAAGTAGAAAACCAACAGGAAGTGCAACCAAAAAGCACCAAAGCAACCCTAGAGGTTAACGAAAGGGCACAAAATATGGAAGCACTAGTGCAACCAGCCGAGTCACAAACGACCATCTTTGGAAAACATGCAGAGGAGATCACTGCCAATGCCTCGACTTGGCTTGAATGGATGATGGGGGAACAACCGGAAGTTGCTGGAACCTCGAACCAACCACCGCAGTAGGAAGACAAAATTCAGATACTAAGCTCACCCTGTAAGAAACCTGCACCAGAAATTATTTTACCACACATACTAGCTGGAGTACAGGTAGAACTAGAGCTACTGGATCATGTTGGGAAGCTCAAGTATTTCGACCATGACATATCAGATGAAACCAAGTTCCCAGAACTTGCACAAAGGGTCTTCATGCAGACCATAACCGTAAACCAACTTGGAGAAACAATTATCCAGCCACACCAGTGGGCCGCTGGGTTGGACAAAACATGAATCTTAGGTTTTCTGAAGTTACCACATTTTGGCAGAGGCCAATACACGACAACATGCACCAAATAGCTTTTAGAAATCACACATGGAGGGGACATATGGATGGACAAACCCGTCCACATAACTGTTGAGCTTATCACACAAATCATAGGGTTACCAACCCGGGTTATGGATCCCGCGTTGATTCTGAACAACAAATCCAAGGAGAAAGCATTGGCAGAAGAAATGAAGAAGAAATATGGCACCTCTAGAGGGACAAGGTGCATCATAATCAAACGAATCAACAACACAACTACACAAATGGGCACAAAGATATTATCTTGCAAATTTCTCTGAAAATGCTGCAAAGAGGAAGTACCAGTAGGAGTCATTGCAGTTGCAACTTAGTGTGCAGAAGGCACCTCTGTGAGTTGGGCACCATATCTATTGAACTTGTTTCAAGAGGACTACAAGGATGCACTATACCTAGGAAAAAAGTTTCATTACTCGTGGCTTATTACCCTAATATCCTTCATGGGATGGAGAGAACCAAGGTATGTGATCTTTTATACCAGACCACAACCAGCGGGAGCAAGATACCTCTTACTAAGATTCGGGCCACAAGCCAAGCATAAGAGAGAAAACAGAGTCATATTCAAAGCATACCTACGGGACATATAGGAAGCTATCAACCGATCATGGAGAATAACACTAGAGGATATCGCGCGATATGCGGACATCACTAATTTCCAGGCCACAAGACAAACAATGTGGATACAACCAAGGCAAGACCTAGATAAATAGTGGCTACAAATGTGCTACTGCATCACAGAGGGTGATATTGACATGGTCATCAGGGAATGGCCTGATGAATGGAGGATTCCAACCATTACCCGGGAAGTACCAAAAACAACAACATAAGGAGAGGGAGAACAGGTGAAAACACAACCTTCAGAAATCCAAGTGCCCAAGAATCCATGAATGGGCCAAGGAAAGCCGACTCAGGCAGACGAAGGGTCCAAGCAGATAAGGACCCAAAAGGGGAAGAACGAAACTACACAACCGATAAATGAACAACTGAAACAAGCTAAGGGAGTGAGGGAGACCACCCCAAACCCCACACACATGAACCAAGGGGAAATAAGAGACCAGTCGTGCAGGAAGGAGGTATGCACAAGAAATCAAAGGCACAACGAGCATTTCCAGAATATACGATCACAGAGGATGATGGGGAAATGATCGCTAGAATGGTCCATGATTTCTTAGCAGAAGATTTCGATCATGCAGTGCATCACATGGATAAACTACAAAAAGAGCTTGCATAAATGGGACAGTTCCTCAATAAATTCGGGGAAGCAAAGACAATAAGCAACAACAGAGGCACATAGCCACCAAAAATATAGGCCAAAGAAAGAGTGGAGGTAGAAGAACGAGACCCATTTCACCCCATGCCACACACAATCACAATGATTTACATCAAACCTAGCATGCTGCGAATGGATGAAATCGTGGGGCAGACACCCCTGAAGGATTTGGACTACATCCAATTTGTCTTGACATGGATGCCATCAAGGGAACTACACAAATTACAGGTTAGTGTCGACCACGAGGTACAGTCTCATGCACATAAAAACTTAGTCGAACTACAACAAGCGAAAACGAAGCATGAGGCACTGGAAAAAGTCTGTGAGCAAGCCAAGCTCGAAACCCAGAAGGAAAAATAATGCAGGAATGAACTGGAACAAAGAGTGGGAGGAATTTTTGAGAAACTCCCAAGCACTGTGTAAGGGAATGAACTCCCGATAACAGGTAAGATTGACCAGATTGTGCAGGAAATTGATCAATATCATAAGGAGATCAAGAATCTCTGTGAACAACTCACACCAACCACTCCACCGACAATGAAGGAGTAAAGGAAGAAGGAAGCAACAATGCAACTATAGGAGATGGAACAACAGGTTAGCACAACAAATGAAT
This sequence comes from Picea engelmannii, assembly GCA_009831015.1. Lineage (NCBI taxonomy): Eukaryota > Viridiplantae > Streptophyta > Pinopsida > Pinales > Pinaceae > Picea > Picea engelmannii. The sequence continues at coordinate 260,766 of ML791841.1, forward strand.
TGCTTGATAAAGCAACACAACTTTGGACAAGGTTGGAGGAGGATCCACAGGTCCAACGCTGGGACAAGGAAGAGGAAAGGATCAATGAAATGATCTAATAACTCAAACAGAGGCAGGAGACCATGCCAATCACAAAACGAGTCAAAGGGACGCATGAGATAAAGAAGATGCAGGGATAACTTATCACTGCACAAACATAGAAATAGGAGTGTCAGGATCAAATAGAGCCACTGGAGGAAAGAGTATCAGAAATACTCGCACAGGCAGAAGGAGCTAAAACACAGATAGAACAGACCCAAACCAAATGTCCAGGATTGTTGAGTGATGAAGTGGAAGTTCAGGTAGTATACACCATCAAAGAAAAGACTGCGCAGGCACTGACAAAAGCAATAGAGCTCAAGGAAAATTTCCAGACACTAAGGAGATCGAAAAATCTCAGAAGGATTAGGTGACTTGGGACGAGTCACATGTTAGTGTTGTGGGCCAATTGCGACTAGGCCGAAGTGGAAAGGAGGATGATCGTGGGAAAGAAAGTGTGCAGAAATGAAATTAACAGCTGGAAGGTAACACAACACGCGCGCATGCAATAAAGTGTGCACAAGGAAAATGACAGATGGAAGAAGAACAACACGCATGCATGGGAGGAAGACCTAACGTCGGTAGGGTTAGGGTTTTGTTAATACATTGTAAAAAGGCTGAAGAGAGCGATATATATAAATAGAGATACATAGGTATCATAGAGAGGTTGGTTCTCTTTTGTATTAGTTCAGTTTTTGTAATGCTCTAACATAGCTATGTACGAGTTGATGGGTTATGTAATATGGTTATGGACCAATTTTGTAAGCTGGTGAGCTAAGAACATAGGAGAGGAGGAGGAAGATCTGAGGATTAGATCACAGATTGAGGATCCTGGTGCGATCTAGTTCACCTCCTACATACCTTACCCATCAGAGGGAATTGTAAGCACACGACGCTGGAGATGCAGAACTACCATAATAAAAGAGCCAAGAGCCAAATCTTTGTGGACATAGCCTAGGAGGGGGTGAACCATGGTAATATCTGTGTAATGTGATGAATGCATGCATATCTTTATTTTCTTTCAGCAGTTAATTGTTATGATTAATGAATGAGTTAATGCATTGTTATGGAATACGATTGTGCTGTTCGGGGAACTAAACCATGAAGGATAGATGCAACCCTGTGAGTATTAGTAGATTGCAGTCATAATTCGTAGTAGATGGATCGTATTAACAATCCCCTATCCCATACTCAATCCCATGCTGTAAACACCTGAGTCTTACAACCACCCATTTAAAGCTATCTCGGGTGAGACTGCGTAGTGCACTCTGTACACTGTGTTGCCTTCTGGTTTTCTAGGAGGGCCAATAGTTTTAGAGGCTTTGTTGGAAACCCAAAAGACATAAACTCTGGGTCAATAAATCAGACAATAAAACGAAGTAGTTAAAAGCCAACAAATGGATATACGAAGTAATTGAGAGCTTTGGCTAATTTATAGTGAATGAAATTATGAGTACTGCTAGAATCAATTAGGACTATTACCTTTTTCTTTTTGATATATCCTTCGATCTTGAGGGTTTGAGGAGTGCTAATTCCAGCCAATGCATTACATGATATCATGGGATTCAACTCTTCAGACGAAATTGATTCCACATTTTCATCTTGAGATGGTTCTTGTTCTTGTTCTTCTTCCTCTTCACAATCTACGTAGAATAATTTCTTCTCACCACACTTATGTCCCTTACTATACTCGCTGTCAGAATTAAAGAATAAACCTTTTTCTTTTCTTTCCTCCAATTGTTGAGGTGTCAACCTTGTAGGTTGAGGTGTTTTAGAAAAAGGAGCATTATTCTCTCTATAGATGTTAGGATTGGTCCTTCTAGTAGCCATAGCCATATTTTTACTTTCAACATTTCTTGCCACCNTAAATGCATTCTCCAATGATTTGGGTTCCCAAAGGCAAACCTCATGTTGAATGTTATCCTTTAAAGTTCCTATGAATACATCAATCAAGTGATCATCTGGAATATCTGTTACCTTTATATTCAATCTTTGGAAGTTCTCAATGTGCTCTGTAACTGAACCCTTTTTCTTGATATTTATCAATTAGATAAAGAAGGTATTGCTCCTTTATCCTCATAGCGTGCTATCATTTCTTCCGTGAAAATTGTCCAAGTGATGAGTGATTTACGAGAAAAAAGCCATCGATAACATACAAATTGATTGGGTTCTAAATATAAAGAAGCAATTTGTACCTTTTGTGTATGTGGAACATTATGTAGATCAAAAAATTTCTCCATCTGAAGTATCCATGTGATTGGGTCCTTGCCATCAAACTTCCTCATATCGATCTTAGGAACATGGTTGGTCTTCAACCCAAAGTTGGAGTTTCTCCATTCTTGATTCACCTTCCTTGTTTCCTCATCATGAATTTCATGGGATACATTTTCACTTTCAGGTGTCCTCTCTATTAGGAAAATTTTCAACCCTTCCATGATCTCCCCTTTTAAACCATCCATCTTAGTATTTATTGCCTCCAACTTATCTTCCGTTGAATCCATCATCTCTTGTAGTTCATCTTTTGTCACTGTCTTCTTTTGTAAATTATTTATGTCCCTACGCATTTTTTCACCTTCATCAAGAGTCCAAGTAGGATTGTCTGGAGGCTTATTTGGTGTAGAAGTTCCCTTTTTTGGTGGCATGTTGGCCAAGTATCACTTTAAACCTTGATTTTGAGGCGGTTCTGCTAGACAATCTTCCTTTTATTGTATCTCCAAAATTTCGGCCCTTATGAGTATGAAATTTTATTTTTTGTATCTCTATGATATTTATTCTCTGCAATGCCACAGTTCTGATCAAAATTGGATTTTCCAAGTGGAATTTATGGTAACTTCCTCACAACTTGCTGATTTTTGGCCTTTCTAGGAGATCTCACTTGTATAGCATGCCCCACACAAAATAATTGATATAAAATTCTGAAACTCATACCATAACTCTTACGGGATGTCCACTATCCAATGCAACTAGTATCACTCAATTTGGATACTCTAGGAATAAGTTATGATTGTTTTACCTAGAACACTTGCTTGAGACTAGTCAATAGGACTAGTCAGATACCCTATCTTCCACAGGGTGTATCTACAAATGTAAGATGACCTAGAAGCTGAAATTGTTACCACATATGCCTTACAAATTTATGTGAATATCCTCTATATTTTAGGGTTTGAAATGTTACATAAACATTTTTATAGCGAAAATTCCGCAATGACTCAATTTAGGATGATTCCAGAACCCTATCTTACAAAGGATGTATCTCCGAAAGTATAAGGCCTCAGGAGTTGAAATTTTAACCCAACGTACCTTGATCCATATAATAAATATCCTTTAAGACGTTCCTTCTGAATAATTGTAGAAAAACATTTATATCTAAAATTACAATGTGTCTCGAAACCCCAAAACCTTGAGCTCTGATACAATATGTTAAGAACCAAATATCAATATAGCATAGAAAAACCTTAGAATAAGTACACAACACCTTGAAAAAGAGAGAAATTCATATAATAATCCTCTTCTAGGGGGTAACCTCCTTATGCCCACATAAATGTCCAATTCCAAGATGATTCCAAATGAAAATGTCTCCTTGGTATATATAGGAGACTAGGAGGTATAATTACAACTAATGGACTAAAGTCGACATAAATAAAATAAAATTAATAATGTAATATGCCCCAATTAAGGGGTAATGAGCCACTATTTAGGAATTAACATAATAAGTTTGTACTGACACATAGATCCACTGTGTATGTCTCGTGGCTATGTCCGAATTTGAATTCTTTTAGAGCATAGATCCACAATGTATTTCTGGTGGCTATGTTGAATCATTATGACATGGATCCACATTGTATATTTAGTGGCCATGACTCACTTTCCACTTATGATTAGAGTCACTTGTAATCTAAGCATGGGAATGCCTACCTCAGAAGATGGTGTGTTATTATGCATATGCTTGATTGTTTGCAGGTTCCCAGTGTTAGAAAAACAGGACCGCAGAGCAATAAAATAAAAAAAATGTGGAAACAAAACACAGAAGATACACAATACAAGAGAGACACAGATTTACGTGGTTCACCCAGTGTGGGATACGTCCACTAGAGAAATTTCCAGGTCCTTTCTTTATTATTATCCAGCAAAATGAAGGGATACAACCTACAACAAAACCCGCTGTAACTTCCTCTTCTTTCTCTCACAGTCTCCTCTCTCAGAATACAATACTCGCCAACATACATAACTGCAATACATTTCCCTCATAAAAAAGGGTTTCCTTCATGTGTCCCAGCCTATGATGCCATAGTGTTGTATCCACTCCTGTAGAAGCTAAAGAGATAGAAGAGTCAGTATTACCAATATATAAATACAATGTACCTACCTTCTCTCCTTTCACTATCACCAATGATCCTTTGATGACCTTCCACATCTTATGTGTAAATATGGATATACAACCTTCACTTGCCAACTGCCCTGTTGAAATTAGATTTTTCCTTAAATCTGGAACATGTCTTACCTCTTTCAACAACCATTGGTTTCCATTGCATTGCTTTATTTTTACCTTTCCCATTCCAACAATTTTGCATGGTGCATCGTCACCCAAATGAATATGTCCAAAATCACCTTGAACATAATCTAGAAAATGTTTCCTATGGGGTGTGGCATGAAATGAAGCCCCTGAATCTACTACTCAAGACTCATAAATATTATCTATAGAAAGAATCAAAGCATCTTGTAACACATCACTTGTTACATTTGCTTCCTGATTTCTCTCCTGCTATCCATCTCTTTGTTTCTTTAGAGCTCAACAATCTTTCTTTAGATGTCCTTTCTTCCCACAATTCCAGCACTCTATCTTTCCAAGTCTAGATTTGGATCCGCCCTTCCTAGAATTCCCATGGTTCCCTGAGCCCTTTCCTCTATCCTCGTGTCTTCCCCTGTTCTCCATGTTCAATGCATTACCTAATGTCTCACCTGTGCTTTTCCATCACATTTCCTCACTAAGAATAACACCAACAACATCATCAAATTTTAAAGTATTTGAACCAAAGACAGAGTTACTTACAGCCATGACCAAGCCATTCCAGCTTTCTGGCAATGAGCACAAGATTAGAAGAGCCCTAACCTCATCATCAAAGTCCACTTTTACAGAACTTAGTTGATTAGTAACCATATTAAATTCATTTAAATGATCTGCAATAGACCCACCTTCCGACATCTTCATATTAAATAATCTCTTCATTAGAAATACCTTATTGGACGCCAAGGGTTTTTCATACAATTTGGCCAATGCGTCCATCAAACTCTTCGTTGTCTTTTCTTTCGAGATATTGAAAGCCAATGACATTTCCAGGCTCAACTGTATCATTCCTAGAGCCTTTCTGTCAAGAATATCCCATTCTTCGTCCTTCATGGCTACCAACTTCTTTGCTACTCCGCTCAATGGTAGGAATAGATCCTTCTGATATAAATAATCTTCCATCTGCATCTTCCATAACTAGTAGTTTTGGCCGTTAAATTTCTCGACCCTAAAATTTCTATCTTTCGACATTACTCCCACTCGAACCAGGAACCCTCTTTTCCTGCGAGTTACCTTACGCTCTGACACCAGTTGTTAGAAAAACAGGACCACGAAGAAATAAAATAAAACAAATGTGGAAACAAAACACAGAAGATACACGATACAAGAGAGACACAGATTTATGTGGTTCACCCAGTGTGGGATACGTCCACCGGAGAAATTGCTAGGTCCTTTCTTTATTATTATCCAACAAAATGAAGGGATACAACCTACAGCAAAACCCGCTGTAACTTCCTCTTCTTTCTCTCACAATCTCTTCTCTCAGAATACAATACTCGCCAACATACATAGCCGCAATACATTTCCCTCATAAAAGAGGGTTGCCTTCTAGGGAAAAAAAACCCTAACATAATCTCTATCGTTAGATCTATGACCTTATAATGAACGGTCCATATTTACAATGAAATTACAATATACTTTTACAAGGTAATTTTTGCCTCGGGGGATGCTGCCCAAGAACCCTTGTTGGGAGCCTGCTTGCCCCCAGACCCCCCATCCAGGGGGATAGCCCCCCCAGACCCCGCAGAGGGGGTACCCCCCCTCTACACTCCTCCACGTGGAAGAGTGTACATACTTCTGGGGTGTAAATACTTCATGGGGTATAAACACGGCTGAAAGTAAAATACCTCTAAATCAGAAAGATAATCAGGCTCCACAACCAACACCCAGTCAATGCGCTCCTTGTTTTTGACAAACATTCTACAAAGTATTTCAACTGTCACAAGTTCTAGTTTCATACTTTGGGGGAAACTCTGTTCCACATTATTTTGGTCACCTCAGTGATCAACTGACAACATGTGCTTAACTCATTTTCATTTTCCATGAAGATATTAAAAGAGACTTTCTCCATGAGAAAAGTGGTTTTCTTTTCCTCTTTCGAAAAATATAACAAGGAAGGTCGTCGCACCCTATTGTATGAATGGGGTGTGACGATGCTCAATCATCACACTCTACACTAAAACTAGACTGCGACATCATCACAGGCTTCCTGTGCATAGGGTGCGACGATGCTTAAGAAAATAAAAAGTGAAAATTCACGAATGTTCTAGAAGGGAATCTTCTAGAAGATGAGGTGGCCTCCAATTGGTTTGGATATTAATCGCTTCTATGATTTAGTGGGATCATCCTAATCCCCTCATCCATCTCTCTTTCACCCTATATACAGAGGGATATCTTATGGAAAAGGCTAAGGTTTGCAAGGGCATGCATATGCTTGAAGAGTTGTACTACAGATTATACTTGAGAGATTTTCTTTAGTTCTCTAAGTCAGATTGTGGATCTTCTTCATCAAAGGATTTGGAGAAAATGTGTGTGTTGGAGAAAAGAGCCATTGAAAGGGACCTTGCAACATCAAGGCATGGGTTATATTCTCCACTTTCGATTTAATATAATTCAACAATACATTTCTTCCCCATAAAGGTGTCTTAAATTTTATTGTATAAGTCCTTGATCTTATACATAGTATTCATTGGAATATATATATATTTGTTCTCTCCCTTTGTTGGTTTGTGCTTCTTAAACAGGTTCACCATCTCAAAAACTCAAAGAAGGAGCTACAAGGATGAAACTAGCGAGGATAAAACATCATTTAAAAGGTATGTCACTTGTACCTCTCTAAACTAGTTTATATGACAATGAAGTCTAAGATGAAGTTTGTATTATGTCTTGTTTTGTTCTAGCTTCCTGTGGAATTTAGAGAGATCAGTTGGTGTCCACACTTACCGATTATTCCGATAACACTTCCTTCCTTGGTAGGACTTCATGTTTGACAACATCTTTGATTTCTCTAAATATCACATCTTGACTATACACTACCTTCTTAGTTTCTGGGTTCCAAAGATGACAATCTTTCAAACCACATTTATACCCAATAAAGATACACTTTTAAGCCTTTTTATCTAGATCACTCTTGTTTTCCTTTGGAACATGAACATAGGAATCACATCCAAATACCTTGAGATGTGCGAGAGATGGTTTCTTATCAATCCATACCTTGTGTGGATTCTTGTCATCCAATGATTATGAGGGTGATCGATTAACCAAATAACATGCAGTACCTATTGCCTCTGCCTATAATTCTTGTCCTAACCCGACACCACTGAGCATGCCCCTTGATTTTTCCATCAATGTCCTGTTCATCCTTTCTGTAACTCCATTCTGCCAAGGGGTATATGGAGTAATCTTCTGCCTTGTTATATTTCGCTTCTTACAGAATTCTTTGAATTCATTTCCGCAAGACTCTCCACCCTTATCCATCCTCAACACCTTAATTATTTTCTCTGTTTGATTCTCCACAAAAGCCTTAAACTCTTTAAATCTATCAAAGACTTCAAATTTCTTCCTGAGGAAATAGATCCATGTATTCCTCGACAATTCATTTATAAATGAGACATAGTACAAAATTTTTCCCAATTATGAAACCGACACAGGTCCAAACACATAGATTTGCACCAACTATAAAATTCCCTCCGCCCTCGATGCACTAGAGGGGAATCTTACCTGATTCTGCTTCCCATATACACAATGTTCACAGAAATCAAAATCTAGAGAGAAGTTATAGATACCTTCAGCCATACCTTTATCATGTATTATTCAAAGGCCTTTCACTCTAATATGCCCCAATCTTTGATTGCACAACATAGTCTTTTCTCCAAAGTCTATAAGAGTTTTTTATTCTTCAGCTCCAATATTAGGAAAACAGAACTATTATAGCCATCACTAATAGTGCTTCCTTGAAGCTTATACATAGTTCCAAACCAAACTCCCTTCAACAATACCATTGCTCCTCAAACCATTCTATAGGTTTCTTTCTCAAACACTATTTTTACCCTTCAATCGTCCATTTTGCTTACAAAAATCAAATTTATAGCCAATCCTTGGATGTGCAAAACACCAGGGAGAGTTCTAATCCTTCCATCCATGAAATTCAACTTGAATTTTTTTCGTCCTATGATTTTGTCTGTCGAGTCATCACCTAGGAAAACATCAACTCCATCATACTTTTCATACTTGTAAAACCACACCATGTGAGGATTCATATGAAAGGATGCACCTGATTCAACCATCCATGCCTCATGATCTACATGTTTTCTTGAAGAAGCCAAGTACACATCCCCTCCTTCTTACTTGGATATTTTTTCTTTAGTAGAAGGGGAATCTTTAGATCCCTTCCCCCTCTCAACAATTTTTGATCTACATTGCTTCTTGTAGTGCCCTTCTTTTCCAAATGTCGAACATACATTTACAAAATTTTTGGGAGATTTAGATCTACCACTTGAGGACTTAGATCTATTTCTTTCCTGGGAGCATCCTCTTGCAAATAATGCATCTACGCTCTGTCCTTCCGTGTTCTTCTGTCTCATCTCCTACAACAACAAGGATGAGGCCACATCATCAAAACTTAAGTAGTTGTATTACTACCTATGGCCACAACCAGACTATCCCACGAGTCTGGTAAAGAGCAAAATGAATTGATACTTTTCTGGTAGGGAGTGTGCCAAGCGTCAGTGTCTCTGTACTTTTCCTACTTTGGTGCCATTTTGGAGTCTCTTTATTGTGTTGATGACCAAGTTAGAGTCACCTTCCATGATAGTGTTGGTTAGCCTTTCGTGGCTTAGAATTTTGAGCTCGAGCTCCAAGGCTCCAAATTCTGATGTGTTGTTGGTTGAGTTTCCCATACTCCTAGCGTACAATTGGATTATGTTTCCACCACTATCTATGATCACCCCTCCCATCCCTATCATTCCTAGGTTTCATTTTGCCTCCCCATAAAAATTTAACTTGAGGAACCTTGTCGGAGGTGGTGTCCAGTTGCGCTCTCCTGATTGGAGTTGCGGTGGTCGCCCTACCTGTGTATTGTTGCACCCATCTTTTAGGTGAAAAAATTCCAGGATTTGGGAGTCTTGGCTTGTGAGTTTTACTTTTCCAGTCTGGTAGTTGTGGCTCTGCACCATTTCTCTTATTTGTGAGATTATTGCTTCTTTGAGTTTTCCTTCCGGAAGGTTTTCATTCCTAATGATGCGTCGATTCATTTCTTTCCATATTGCCCATATGATCATCCATGACATGATATTCTAGCAGAGGTTCACCATTTCATTTTTTCTATAACTTTCATTCCAGTTATTGATGGTTACACTGATGTTACCTCGGGTCCTATTGGATTGGTGAAAGATGCTTGCTACCCAATCCCAAATCTCTGTTGTTTAAATTACATTCATCGAGTAGGTGATTCTTTATTTCTTCCTTTGCTTGACAGAGGTGGCATCATGATGGGCCTATGACACCCCTTTTCCTTAGGTTTTCCCAGGTCATAATTCGGTTGTGAAGTACTAACCATTTGAAAATTTTGATTTTTGGCCACTAGGGGCTGTCCCAAATCTTTCCCCACTCTTGCACTGGATCTTCTTAGTCCTGAGCCGTGATGTAATTTTGGGATTCTTTTAAGTTGAATTCACCACCATTTTTCCTGCCCCATCTTAGTTGGTCCTCTTCTTTTGAGACTACAATTTTCCTTCTCCCCAATTCCTCCTCCACCTCCTTTGCTATTGTTGCGATCCAATCTCTATTTTGTGGATTGAAATTTTCCCAGATCCTCCATCTGTCGCGATCATTGTCTTGTTTCTAGTAGTCATGGATTTTGATTTTTCCTTACATGGTCATCTCCTATTGGAGTTACTCCCGATTTAGATTTTCCATTCTGGGTTCCTATTGCCATGCGTCTTCCCAGAATCTGGTTGTTTTACCATTCCTCACTTCCTAGAAGTTGTGTTTCTAGATCCAAGTTTTGTTGCGCCAGGCTAGATTACAGATGGTCGATCCCTCCTGTATGCCCATAAAGTGGATTCTATCATGGTTGTTGATGTCCGGGGCATACTTGGCCTTCCATAGGGTTGTCCACGGTGTTTCCTTTTATTTAACCCATCTCCATGAGAGTTTCACCTCGTAGGCTTCATTGGTTACCTGTGGGTCTTGTAACCCTAATCCTCCTTTGCATTTTTGTTTGCAAACCTTCTCCTAGGCCATAAAGGCCCATTTTTTCTTGCTCTCCACTCCTCTCCATAGGAAGTCCCTTTGGATGGTTCTTATTTTTTGGAGTATCCCTTTGGGAGAGGGGAACAATGACATCATATAGGTCAGAATTTCTTGTAAAACCTCTTTGGTCATAATGAGTCTCCCTGCTAGGTTGAGGGATCTCTAAGTCTATATTTTCACCCTTTCCTATAGTTTTTTGATCTCCTTCCCAGGTTGCCATGTTGCATGTGTTGGTTGTGGAGCCTGATTATCTTCTTGATTCATAGGTCTTTTACTTTCAGCCATGCATATACCCCATGAAGTATTTACACTCCAGAAGTATGTACACTCTTCCACACGGGGGAGTGTAGAGGGGGGGTACCCCCTCTGTGGGGTCTGGGGGGGCTATCCCCCTGGCTGGGGGGTCTAGGGGAAAGAGGGGGTTCGGGGGTGAAGCCCCCAAAGGAAAAATTGCCTTGTAAATGTATATTGTAATTTCATTGTAAATCTGGACAGTTCATTATAATGTCGCAGATCTAACGATAGAGATTATGTTAGGGTTTTTTGCCCTAGAAGGAAACCCTCTTTTATGAGGGAAATGTATTGTGGCTATGGTGAATGGCGAATATTGTATTTTGAGATAGGAGACTATGAGAGAAAGAAGAGGAAGTTACAACGGGTTTGTTGTAGGTTGTATCCCTTCATATGCTGGATAATAATAAAGGAAGGACCTGACAATTTCTCTGGTGGATGTAGCCCACATTGGGTGAACCATGTAAATCTATGTCTCTATTGTATTTTGTATCTTCTGTGTTTTGTTTCCGCATTTGTTTTATTTTATTGCTCCATGATCTTGTTTTTCTAACAACTGGCATCAGAGTGAAAGGTAACTCGCAAAAAAAAAGGGTTCCTGGTTCGAGTGGGAGCAATGTCAGAAGATGGAAAGTTTAGGGTCAAGAAATTTAATGGCCAAAAATACCAGTTATGGAAGATGCAGATGGAAGACTATTTATATCAGAAGGAACTATTCCTACCATTGGGCGAAATAGCAAAGAAGTCGACGGCTACGAAGGATGAAGAATGAGAGATTCTTGACAGAAAGGCTCTAGGAATGATACGACTGAGCCTAACAGTGTCGGTGGCTTTCAATATTTCCAAATAAAAGACAACGAAGGGTTGGATGGATGCATTGGCCAAATTGTACGAAAAACCCTCGGCATCCAATAAGGTATTTCTAATGAAGAGATTATTTAATATGAAGATGTTGGAAGGTGGGTCTGTTGCAGATCATTTAAATGATTTTAATACAGTTACTAATCAACTAAGTTCTGTAAAAGTGGACTTTGATGATGAGGTTAGGGCTCTTCTAATCTTATGCTCATTGCCAGAAAGATGGAATGGCTTGGTCATGGCTGTAAGTAACTCTGTCTCTGGTTCAAATAC
>ML791841.1:273890-294826 GCA_009831015.1 Picea engelmannii
CTTGGTGGCTCTCATTATTATATTACTTTTATTGATGATGCAACTAGAAAAACTTGGGTTTATTGCATTCGAAAAAAATCTGTTGTTTTTGATACTTTTAAGAAATGGAAAGATTTGGTTGATAATGAGACCGGAAAAAATTTGAAGTGTCTCAGATCAGATAATGGAGGTGAATATTTCAGCAAGGAGTTTAATGATTATTGTTCATACCATGGGATTCGTAGAGAGAAGACAGTTCCAAGAACACCACAAGAAAATGGTGTGTCAGAAAGGATGAACATGATAACCATGGAGCGTGCAAGGAGTATGAGATTGCATGCTGGTTTGCCCTTACGGTTTTGGGCAGATTCTATAGATACTGCTGTTACTTAATAACAATAGGACCTTCAAGCTCTTTGTATGGTAGAATTCCAGAGGAGGAATGGACAGGAGAAAAGGTAAAGTATTCTTTTTTGAAAACTTTCGGTTGTGAAGCATTTGTCTATATTGATAAAGAAAATAGAACAAAGCTTGAGGCAAAATCCAAGAAGTGTACCTTTATTGGATATTGTGTTAATGATTTTGTTGATCTCTTAAGGGATTATGAAAACAACAAAATCATTAGGAGTAGAGATGTCATATTCAATGAGAAGGTCATGTACAAAGATCAGTTACAGGGAAAGAAACAGGAAAAAGAAAAACAAGAATACACAGTGCTTGATGAGATCGCTGAAAAATAAATTCTAAAGGAACCAGAAAATCAAAATGTACAACAACAGGAGCAACAGGTACCTCAAACACCTACATGTGTTGTTAGAAAATCTACCAGGTTAAGTATACCCCCTGAACGATACTCTCCTTCATTGTACTATTTATTGTTGACTGATTCTAGTGAACCATAATGTTATGAAGAGGCAATGTAGGTAGACACCAAAAGGAAGTTGGAGCAAGGAATGAAAGAGGAAATGGATTCCTTGGTAAATAAACATACTTGGGACTTGGTTCAGTTGCCTGCAGGAAAAAGAGCATTGCAGAATAAGTGGGTTTACAAGTTGAAGGAAGAAGATGGAGGAGAAAAGCGGTACAAGACTAGACTTGTTGTAAAGGGATTTGCACAAAAGAAAGGTATAGATTTTGATGAAATATTTTCTCCCGTTGTTAAAATGACTTCAATTAGAACTATTTTAAGTCTTGTGGAAGTAGAAGATTTGCATCTTGAACAATTAGATGTAAAAACAACTTTTCTCCATGGGGATTTGGAGGAAGAGATTTATATGCAGTAGACACATGGGTATGAGGTCAAAGGGAAGGAGAATTTGGTATGCAGGTTGAAGAAGAGCTTATACGACCTAAAGCAAGCTCCAAGGCAATGGTATCTGAAGTTTGAAAGGTTTATGACAGAACAAGGTTATAGTAGATGTCATTCTGATCACTGTGTTTATATTAAAAAGCTAGAAAATGGAAGCTTTATTATCTTGCTATTGTATGTAGATGACATGCTTGTTGCAGGGTCTAATATGCAGGATATAAATGTTCTCAAGAAGAAATTAGCCAATTAATTTACGATGAAGGATTTGGGTGCTACAAAGAAAATCCTTGGCATGAGAATAGCAAGAGACAGGAAAAATCACAAACTGACATTGTCTCAAGGTGAGTACACAAAGAAGGTGTTGGAGAGGTTTAGAATGCAGAATGCAAAACCAATTAGTACACCTTTGGCCAGCCATTTCAAATTAACTAAGGAAATGCGTCCCAAGACATAGGAGGAGATAGAATACATGTCTAGGGTCCCATATTCATCAACAGTTGGCAGCTTGATGTATGCAATGGTTTGCACAAGACCAAATATTGCACATGCAGTGGGAGTTATGAGAAGATATATGAACAATCTAGGTAAAGAACATTGGGAGGAAGTAAAGTGGATTCTTAGATACTTGAGAGGTACTTCTAATCATGCATTATGTTTTGGAGGTTCAGAAACTGTTCTATAAGGATATGTTGATTTAGATATGGTAGGTGATAAAGATAGCAGGAGGAGTACCACAGGGTATGTGTTTACTATAGGTGGAACAACAATAAGTTGGATTTCAAAACTGCAAAAGGTTGTTTCAATTTCAACAACAGAGGCAGAGTATGTTGCTACTATAGAGGCTAGTAAAGAGATGATTTGGTTACAGAGGTTTATGGAGGAATTGGGAAAGAAACAAGAGAATAGCAGGTTGTACTGTGACAATGAGAGTGCCATTCATCTTGCAAAGAACTCAACCTTCCATTTGAAGACTAAGCATATACATTTGAGGTACCACTTCATACGATCCACCTTGGAAGATGGACATTTGAAGTTGGAAAAGATACACACTAGCCAGAATCCTGCAAACATGTTAACAAAGGGAGTAACCAGGGAGAAACTGAGTTCCTGCTCAGTTTCAATTGGTCTTCAAGAATGAAGGTGAAGATGAGAAATTTTTCAGGTCCAAGAAGGTTCAGAGTCCAGCATATACAACAGCGGTGGGGTTGTTGAGATCAGTCTCCAAGTGGGAGATTGTTGGTTGTGGAGCCTGATTATCTTCCCGATTCAGAGGTCTTTTACTTTCAACCGTGTTTATAGCCCATGAAGTATTTACACCCTAGAAGTATGTACACTCTTCCACGTGGGGGAGTGCAGAGGGGGGGTATCCCCTCTGTGGGGTTCGAGGTGGCTATCCCCCAAGCTAGGGGGGTCTGGGGGCAAGTGGGGGTTCAGGGGAGAAGCCCCCAAAGGAAAAATTTCCTTGTAAATGTATATTGTAATTTCATTGTAAATCTGGACCGTTCATTATAATGTCGCAGATCTAACGATAGAGATTATGTTAGGGTTTTTTTCCCTAGAAGGCAACCCTCTTTTATGAGGGAAATGTATTGCGGCTATGGTGAATGATGAATATTGTATTATGAGATAGGATACTATGAGAGAAAGAAGAGGAAGTTACAATAGGTTTGCTGTAGGTTGTATCCCTTCATATGCTGGATAATAATAAAGGAAGGACCTGGCAATTTCTCTGGTGGACGTAGCACACACTAGGTGAACCACGTAAATCTATGTCTCTATTGTATTTTGTATCTTCTGTGTTTTGTTTCCGCATTTGTTTTATTTTATTGCTCCACGGTCCTGTTTTTCTAACAACATGCTCTGTCCGTTAGGGGGATTCCCAAGTATTTCGTTGGGAGCATTTTGCGTGCAAACCCCAAAATATTTTCTAGGTTTGTTTGAATTGTTGGGTTGGTATTGAAGAAGTAGATCATGGATTGGAGTGATTGATTTCCATGCCCAAGGCTTCCCCAAATTGTTCTAATATTCTTTTATAAGATTTTGCTTCCTTGACCGTGGGTGTGCCATGGAGTAAGGTGTCATCAACGAATTGTTGGTGCATGGAGGTAGGGAAGTTTTCAAAAGGTTTGATGTCTATTGTTTCTCCTATTGTGGTTGCACTTTTTATGCTTCTACTAAGTCCTTCCATAATCATAATGAACAAGAAAGGTGATAGCAGGTCTCGTTGCCCGATGCCTCTTGACGGCTAGAAGGGTTTGGCTGGGGCACCATTCATTAAAAGTGAGTAACTTGTCATTGAGACTAGGCTGGCAATCCAATTGATCCAGTGTTGTGCAAAGCCAAAATCTTTGAGAGTCTTGACCATATAGTGAAATCTAATTTTTTCATAAGCCTTTGCTAGGTCAAGTTGGATTACCATCCCCCCTCTCTTCTGGAGTTTCAGTGTATGTATCAACTCATGGGCATGGATGATGTTGTCCACAATTTGTCACCCTTCTACAAAACCTGCCTGTTCCTGTGAAATCAGTGTGGGTAGGAGAGGTTTTAGTCTATTTACTATGACTTTGGAAATTATCTTGTAGACCACATTGCATAAAGCTATGGGTCTATAGCGGTCTGGGGTCCTTGATTCATTTTCTTTGGGGATTAAAGTAATCATTGTGGCATTTAGCATTTTTAGAATGGAGGCCGAGCATCTGGAGTCTTCCACCATGAAACCATCTGAGCTTGGGGCCTTTCCATTGGGCATCTCTTGGACCACTTGGTCAATTTCCTCCTTAGCAATGGGTTTGTTTAGGTTGATATTTTGTTCCTTGGTAACTAGCCCAGGGATGTGCTCAGTTATCCTTTGTATGGCCTCTGTTCGGTCTTGGTTGGGTTCCTCGGCTATCCCCTAGAATTGGTTTACCAATATGTTTTCAATCTCCTTGTGGGATTCTCTCTCAATCCCATCCTGATCCCAAATTTTCAGGATTTTGTTGTGGGTTCTTCGAGCAACGGTTGTTCTATGAAAAAACTTTGTGTTCCACTTTCCTTCCATTAGCCACCTGATTCTTCTCTTTTGGAACAATAGAGTCTCTTCCTCCTGGCATATTGCTTCCCATTCTTGGGTCATTTGGGTCTCTTCCTTTTTCCTATCCTTTGTATAGCCCTCTTCTATGCAAATTTCCTAGAGTTTCTTCATTTAGTCTTCAATATTTTTCTTTTCTTGGTTTATGTTTTCAAATATTTTCTTGTTCCACTCCTTGAGTTTATGTTTGATGTACCTGAGTTTATTATAAAGATTGAACATCCTTGTCCCTTTCTCTAGTTGTTGCACCCACCACCATTGGCTGATATTATTCTTGAAAGTGGGATGTTTGATCGAGAATTTCTCAAATCTAAACGGTCTATTCCTCGGTGTGGTTTGGAAGTTCGCTTCCAATTGGACTGGCCAATGGTACGAACCCCCCCAGCAAAGGATGATGCAGTCTAAAGTTAAAACCTGTAGGATAATGGAATCTGACACCAAGAATCTATCTAGCCTCATTACGATTTGATGTTGCTTTATCCGTTTGTTGTTCCATGTGACCTAACCATTACTGGTTCTGATGTCCACCATCTCCATTGTGTCAATGAAAGATGAAAAATCTTTCGAATCTCTATCTAGTCTCCTGGTGCCTCCTTTTTTTTCCGCAAGTGTCATGATGATATTGAAGTCTCCTGCCAGGATCCAATGGAGGTTGCTGGAATGGGCTTTTAAGTTTTCTAGGTCTAGGAGCATTCTTGTCTTTTCTTCCAACATCTTGGGACCATACACATCAGTGCATAGAATCACCTCTATGTTACCTATGATTTGCATGTTAACTGAAAGTGTGTGTCTGGTGGCTTTGACTACTAGTAAATTCATCACTTATGGGTTCCACAAGGTGAGAATACCACCTACCATCTGATGTCCTTCGACTGCCAATGTCTTGTACTTGCTCCATGGTTGTTTGCTCATTATTTCCATTCTGTCTACAATACATTTTGTCTCTTGGATGAAACAAAGGTCTGGTTGTTCCTTCCTCAGTCTGTTTTTAAGGATTCATTGTTTTCGTGGGTTGTTTATGCCTCTAATATTCCATGTTATAATCTTCATTTAAACATGTGGGGGGGAGTTGGGAAAGAGATTTTTGATCTTACCTGAGTTAGTCAGCAGTGCTCCTAGTTCTTATAGGGCTACGCTGTTTGATTTCCTTCCTTTTTTCCTTCTCGTCTACTTGGGTGAGAGCTAGTGTTGTCCCTCACCTTCTTTGATTCTGAGGTGTCCTATATCCCTGTGCATGTGCTTGATCCCTCAGGATTTTGCTTCCTCCCTTAGGAGGAATAGGTATTGGATACAATCTAGTTTCTCCACTAGTACATTGTCTACGCCCTGCCTTTTCCATTGCTCCAGTATAATCAGGAGATCTGTTCCTTCCATTTCCACAATATCTCTGAGATCAGGATATTCTATTCCTACCTCACTTGGCATCATTTCCGCATCTCCGACCACCTCCTGCATGGGGGTATTGGCGTCTCCAGTTTCTCTGTCCATATGAGTTGCGCTACCCCCCATTCCTTCTTATTGCTTGGGCTATTTGTGTTCTCATTTGTGGTTTGTTCGTTAGCTTCTCTGGCTTTTCCCTTTTCCTTTCCTCCTTCTTCCCCTTTGTTGGTTTTATCCCACCCTTCCGCTCAAGTCCTAGCTTCCAGATTGGTTCCTGTTGGGACCTTGATTGGTTTCTCGTTTGATCTGTTTCTTTGGTTTGGCTTGATAAATCCATCCTCATCCTGTTGTGTTTTTGTGTTTTTCTCTTCATGTTTTTTATTGAGAGGGCATTCTCTAAATAGGTGACCATGTTCATGGCATCTTCTGCATCTAAAAGGGATCTGCTTGTAGTCGATGCTTTGTATCCATTCCTCATCCCTGAATTCCAGGCTTATGGCTTCTGGGAGTGCCCCTGAAACATCAACCTCTATGAAAATCCTTGCGTAGGAGGTATATCTCCCTTTTAGGGTTGCTTCCGATGTCTTCACATATTTTCCAAGTTTGTTCCTAATTTCTTCGAAGGTGGAGGGTAGCTAGTAGTCTAGTGGCAGGGAGTAAAGCCTCAGCCAGATGGGTACATTCTTGAAGGTTTCTTTCTCTAGGGAGAAGTTTTCTTTCCATGGCCGCATGTACAGTCCTGCTGAGGCGTGGAAGTATGCCCCCCCCCTCAAAGATTCTATCTCTGTTCTCCAAGTTCATCAAAACTGCTGTGAAGAACCCTTTCAACTCCAGGTGGAGTTCCACGTCTCCACTTGGCTTCCATTGGTATTTTATCAAGTTGTGCAACATTCTCTCTATGGGACACAAACCCATGAACTTGCAAATGAGTGAATGCGTCTTCATATGGTCCCGATAGAGTTGCATCTGTGGGTCCTCAAGTATCACCTTGGGTATCAACGTTGTCTTAGGTTTGCACGGGTTGTGCCCTTCTACCCCATTGGGGTTTGCTGGTTTTTCTACATCATTCTAGGTTCCTCTGCCTTCTTCCCCCATGAGATCCCTTTCTTCCCGGTTGCTTCCCTGATTATTTCCGAGTCCTGATCCTAATGCGCTCGTCACTGGTTCCTTGAAACCTCCACTGCCCTTTTCCCATGTCCACCACTACCTCCTTGTATGAGAGGGTTCCATTGCCACCCCCTTTGGTAACCATGTTGTGATCCTTTGTGTATGTTCTTATCAAACCCTATTTTGTTGTTGAGAGATTCAACCTGATCTTATAACATATCATCAACATATAACAAGAGGAGAAATTTGAATATGTCATTGAAATGTTTGAAGTAAACACAATGTTGATACTCACTTCTAGTAAAATTTTGGCTCACCATGAAGGAATCAAACATCTTATACTAATTCCTTAGTACCTCTAGGGCATAACCCTCACATCAAAGATACTTTCAATGGAGTATCCTAGGCCCTTTTAAAGGTTTCATTACATGGGATCCATGGGCTCTAAAACCACAGGATACCAAAACCATGTGCCCAAAATAATGACCATCAACCTAACAATTTCCCCATTTATAATTGACTTCGGTTTTCCCAACACAAAATCTAGTGATACCACATGTTCCCCATATCAATTAGGTCTATGTCTAGACTTTAATGGTGAAATTTGAAATCCTAGGTACATATTCCTAACTTGGTCTTATAGTTGTATTCCCATTTACATGTCACTAAAAAAAATTCATCTCCACCTTAAATATAGCATTAGAAACATTTTCCTTGCCATTGTTTTCAACAAGCCTCACAACCTCCATCCACAACACATCATAACTAAAGAATTTTTCCAAACACTTCACATGCATTTTTCCAAACTCTTCATGTGCATCCTCCAAACCGCAGAACATGGCATACATAAGCAATATAACCAAGAGGAAACATTTCTCTAATAGATGTTGAAACGATTGACCCGATTTACCTTTCCATCACATGCTACTCAACCCAACCACATGAATGATTTGATAAAAAATAACTTCCAAATTCGATCAAAAATAAAATAAAGGCTTCAATCGTCATTGTGTCTTTTCTCATAGTGTCCTTTGAATGAACGAAACTTGGAAAAAAATCCATGAATGATTCACTTGTGGCTCTCCAATAGTTCTAACTCTTGATTCTATCCCCTCAACTCATGACCTAATCACCAATTGTGAGAAATTTGGACATATCTACGAGCAATTTGAAAAATATGGTTGTATTATGGATGGATTGAATGCGTTTTTTTTCATCAGCGGATTTATAATCACAACCTCTTCTGCATCGGAAACCATTGCAACATAAATCAATATATTGTCGGTTCAATCACCAACGACAACATCACTAACTTCTCCTCCTCCTAGGATTGCCCCCACATCTATTGTGAATTTTCACGACCTCTAGAGGGTCATAGAATTTCATACTAAGTGAGGGGAAATTGAGTATACACAAATGATAGTGTCACAAAGATCGACCATAAAGTACCCACAACCCACAAAGAAGGGAATGGAGTTCAACGATCCACAAACCTAGCTTCATGATAGCCTATCAATATCTTGCATATTATGATAGCCCACACCACGTCTCAACTTCTCTTCATGTGTGCTTGTCTTCTACCAACCATGCTGTTGACTATGATCCAACGATTTCTCCTATTCGCGGTGGCTTGGATTAGTGAGACTTAATATTTGGACCCATTGTCACCTTTACTTACATATCCCTGCAACCAATTAGAGAAATACCCATGCCATTGAGGCCAACCTCGTTCTCTCATACCACTTGTTGTACCCTAGCCCGTAAACATGTATTAATGAACATAGATAATAGAGAAGACATATCACATAAGAAACAAAAAAAGAAAGAAAGTGGGAAATGATGTCTCTTTTATTGGATGCTCATCCAATAGTGGATAAATGGTTACAAGTATGATGAAGCACCGCATGGGATTCTACATTTAAACATGAAAAATATCAAGTATTTTGGGGCATACAGAAATCCAAACTCTTGATAAACCTCCAATTGTATTGTAACTGCAAGTTGTGTATTGTCAACATGCCTTCCTTCGATGAGGATGAAAGTTCCATAAAACATTTAGTATATTTATCTTATTTTAGCTTTCTCTGTTATAATGGTTAATAAAGAAAAGTCTTGGATTTTCCTATTCTAATACTTAGTATTTTTCTTTCACTTCAACTTTTTCTATTGTAACCATGATAAGTATTTCCTATAAAAGGTGCTCCTCTATCACTTTCTTCATTGTGTATTGAGTTTATGAAGTCTGATGCTGGAATAGAAATGATTGTTGATGTTGCAAAAACTACGAGGGTGGAGACACTTGGTTTCCCAATGAGTGTGGATGAAACTGAGAGGGTGGAGGCACATGGTTGCTAAGTGTTATTGTTTCTTAGATTGGGAGGGTGGAGACACCTAGATGCCCCAAAGTGAAAGATAAGCCTTATGAACCAGTGAAGATGAACCTTTGGAGAAAGATCCCAGGTGTTGCAAAAGAAGTATTGTGCTCCTGTGGAAGCTAGGAGGAAGTGGTGTTGAGGTCTGTTAAAATGAAACTGACCCAAGAGCTGATAGGTGGTGGTGAAGTATGGATCTTGCTGATACAGTTGGGGCCACTCAGATACCTCATGTCCATAGGAATGGATCACAGTGGAGAGTGCAACTGGAGGAGGTCAACTGAGGCAACATGATTTGAGATCCTTGTCTTATACTTGATGTGAGATGGAACTGCTGCAGGTAGGTGAAATACTTCTGATGGCAGTCATTATGCAATTTCCCCTATCTGTATGAACTGCAGACGCTTGTAATCAATGTGAATGATTTTCTCCTTTCCGAGAATGTAATGTTTCCATTAACAAAAGTCTTATATAATGGAATACATTTCCTTGTCATAGGTGGGGTATTTCTGGGCAATATATGAGAGTGTCTCACTATGGTATGCCACCGAATGACCATGTTGAGTGAGAACTGCACCTACAACATAGTCAAATGCATCAGTATCAATCTCGAACGATTGCTACAGATTGGGCAAGGAGAGTACTAGAGCTGAGCATAAGCGATGCTTCAGATCATCGAATGCTCATTGTTGTTCCTTCCCCCACATGAAATTTTCCCTGCCACTTCCTTTGGTCACCTAGCTAAGGGCCCATGCAATATGGTAGAATCCCAACATGAACCATCAGTATAAGTTGACCATTCCCAAGAATATTCAAAGCTCGGTTAGTGTGGTTGGGTCTCTCCAGTCACAAATGACTTAGATTTTAGCTGGATCAACATGTACCCCATGCTCGTCAATAATGTAGCCCAAGTATTGGACCCTGTTGATAATAAAAGAACATTTTTCCAGGTTGGAATATAGCTTGTGTTGCCGCAAAGTGCTCAAAACTTGTTGAATATGCCACATGTGATCCTCCCATGTTCCATTGAAGATGAGGATGCCATCCAAATATACCATCACAAAATAGTTGGTGAAGGGTCTCAATAGATCATCCATCAACCTCATGAAAGTGGTTTGTGCATTTGTTAAGCCAAAGGGCATGACTAGCCATTCAAAGAGACCTTCTTTAGATTTGAACACTATCTTCCATACATTAGTTGGTTTGATGGGAACCTGGTGGTAGCTATACTTTAGGTCAATCTTGTTGAAGTACTTTTCCCCCTCGAGTTGGTCAAGAAGGTCATCAATCCTAGGTATTGGGTACCAGTTACTGACTCTGATTTTGTTTAATGCTTTGTACTCAATGCAAAGTCACCAAATCCCATCCTTCTTTTGCATCGGTACAATCAAGCTTCCATAAGGGGAGGAGATGGGTCTAATGTTCCCCTTTTGAATAAGCTCTTGGATATTATGCCTAATTTTGTCATTTCCATCAGTGAACGATGATAGACTGGTCCATTCGGTAGAGGTGCACTTGGGGTCAGATTAATTGGATGCCTAACTTGGCAGTGTGACGGTACCCCAGTGGGTGAGGAGAAGATGTCTCTATATTCTTCCATGATCCCATCCACTTGCTTCTGCTACAAAGAGAGGCTATGTGTAGAGGCCACAGATGTGGCGGCGACCTTCTTCTTACTGTGAGCATGGATCATAGAGAATATGAACTTCCCAGTTTGTGAAATGACCTTACTGCATTCCTTAGCATAGATTAAAGGAATAACGGTAGGGGGTGCTACCTCTCGTATCCTATACAATTGTCTACCCAAATTAATAATAACACTGTAGGGTGTAGACTCATACATGTCATAACGCTTCTACAAATATGGTTGTCCTAAAAGAACATCACAAAATTCAAGGGGAGCAATAAAGAACAAGCCAAATTTTGGTGTTAGCGATGATATCACTTGGCTCAGCATCGATAATGTGTTTCCCTCCTCCAAGATTTGATTCAGAATTAGAATCAACCTTTAACTTGGTAGCCTTCAGCTTGAGCATGAGTGAATACTTGGAATGACATTCTTCAGTATTGTGCCAAGGGATTTTATGGTACTCACACCATTTTCCCGTGTCCTTCTTTGTCTTCTCATTTCCCATCTTGTGTTGTAGATTGGTATGGTTATCCTAAGAGTGTCCATCTCAGCTCTGTCCTTTGTTGTGTGGGTTGGGGCTGCCTTTGCCCTACTTTGGTTGTGAGGAGTTTGCAGATACAAACTCTCACCTCTTTTGCTTAAATTTTTGCTTGATCTTGATAGCGTATCTAAAATCCGCACCCAATGAGGCGATGTCTAGAAAATCCATTTCTTTTTGAATGTATCTATGCAAATAACCACAGTATTTGAGCACCATATTTAGCTTAGAGTCTTTGATACCCAATTTGGTGCGTCAGGTATGGAAAATATTGGTGAAATCTGGTACTGTCTTGTCCTTTTCTTGACACAGGGTGGTCCATCTGGTGTACTAGTCCTCATAACTTCCAAGAGGGTAGTATTGTTCTTTAATGATTCCCTAGAAGGAATCCCATGTAGGGGCCACCAAAAATATTTCATATTCCTCTATGGATCTTTTTTCATAGTAAGTATCCCACCAATCCTTAACATGGGGGATGACCTCGAGGAGTGCAAAAGTAATATTTTCCCTATTGGAAAAATTGTGGACTGAAAAATACCCTTCAAGCAGATTCAACCATTTATCTACAATATCTACATCTGTTAGTCCTTTAAATAATGGAATATCAAAATTTACCTATACTTTGAAGGGGGTTGCATGGCCGCTTGATGAAGATGCTTCTCATGTGGGAAGCAATCGAAGGATGTGTGCAAAGTTGTCCATCATTTCGTTCCTTAGTTGTGCGAGGGCTTCCTCAAGCAAAATTTTAATAGGATATCGTGCTCCATCATATTTATTTTCATCCCCCATGGGTTGTTGTCAGGCTTGGCGTGACCGATCTTGCAACAAATCGATTCATTTGAGTCCCAACTTCTTGTACCCAGATCTTGTCGGGGACATGCACGAAGAAAAATAAATGAAGAGCAGATCACTCTGATAGCACTGATCCGGATTTAGGAGCAGAACGAATTGATTAACAAACTAAATACAATAAACACAAAGATAGGAATAAAAACACAGATATCCAGTGAACAATATATTTTATTAAATAAATGAAATAGGATGAAAATGTAAAATTGTTGAACTGAAACAATTGCTCAAATGGTGGTAGTTATATCTCAGAAGAGATGTGGCTGCTATGAACATTCATCTGAGAGAATGATCAAAATGAGGCTCCAGAGGCCTTTTGAATATTACTCATAATTTTCAAAACCTTAGACATCCAAAAACTGAACCCTAGGAGGTGAAACTCCAAAATTAAGGTGGGCCCCTATGGGTAAGTTGGTACCTCAACTTCCGAGGGTCGTAACTTTCACATATGACCTTCATTTTAGGTGCATGATAGCTTGTTGGAAAGGTTTTTTAGAGAGCTACCCATTATGCTTTCACAATCTGTGTCCATCTATAGATTGACTATGGAGAGCCAAAAAAACATTGTTTTGGCCTCCAAAACTACCCTGGAAGTACAACAAGATGTGCTTACATGAAAACATACAAAATAATCCAGTTGTGTTATGTGAGAGGCCACCAATATCCACATGGAATATTTGTAGGGATTCAGACAACCCAAGAAGTGTAGAAGCCACAATTACAAAGAAATACAGAAGAACATGTTGAACTAAAAACAAACAAAAGGATACAATTGGAATAAGTGGGTGGCTACCAATATCCATCTGGATTAACCTTGGAACTATAAAGGAGAATGGAGCATTCTCATTGTGTTTTTCATTTTCCTAAACCTACCAAAAGTTATAAATTATAGATATAGGTTTGATAAAGGCTTAATTAGCAACAAACAAATTTAAGTAAAAGTGGTTAATATGTGTTGATCGACGTCGTTTTCCACCTTTTAAAAATGATTTTCCCGATCGACATATATCAACCACTTTCAATTAAATTTGGTTGTTTCTAGTTGACGACCGACATGCGTGAGTAGGATTAATACACCATTAATATATTAATACATAATTAATGTACTAATTAATTGAAAGTATTAATGTACTAATTATTAAAGTATTAATCAATTAATACATTAATGGTCTATTAATTAATGTATTAATACATAAATACATTAATGTTGTAAAGTATTAATTTATTAATTAATCAATACATTAATGTAATGTATTAATACATAAATACATTAATTTGTTAAAGTATTAATGTATTAATTAATCAATACGTTAATGTAATTTATAAATTAAAATATTAATACATCCAGTTATCTTATATGGATGTGAATTTTAGGGTTGCAATATCTCTAGAGAATCCTAGAGAAAGATAGAATGGATCCAAAATAATTTATAACTTATAATCTAAAAAATAAGGGCATTGCACCCAATCCTATCTTCCTCATAGAAGAAATCCTTCACCCTATCAAGAACATTGCTATGATTAGAACTGTAAATTACAATAACAATATAAACAATATGGATGAAAAGAGGCATCCCTAAATTTCTTCAAACTCTAGCCAAAAGTTCCAACAACTCAAGCGAGGATGGATAAAGATGGGAAATATTGGCTAAACCATTGAGGAATAAAAGAAGAAGCCATCATGCATAATACCGATAATATAAAAAATATTATCAATTCTAAATTTAAGGAGAATATGTGATGTGATAAAGAATTAGAGGATAAAAGGAAACTAAGATACTACAAGGAGGTGGCAAACCCTAATTTAGAAGATCAAAAGTACCTCTCGGTTTGAGAAGTGCAAAGACAAAAATTAACATTGCTAAAATAAGAACAATCTCTCATGAGCTACATAGTGAACGTGGGAGTTGGCCAAATCCAAAGACATTGTGAGATGAAAGACTCTATAATATTTGTGACACTAAGAGGGTTGAAGAAGAAAAACAGTTCCTCTTAGATTGCCTTATCTATTCATAAATTAGTTCGAGACCTTCCTAACCTCCTAATTCATAAAAAATATGGTGATCTTCGAAATCTTCTCCCAATGTTTTTTGAGAACATAAATCTTTTCCACAATAGAGACCTTCCTAACCTCCTAAGTCATAAAAAATATGGTGATCTTCGAAATCTTCTCCCAATGTTTTTTGAGAACATAAATACAATTTAAAAAAAATCAAAGTAATCTCTTACCTTCTTAAGTTGTGATAGACCAATTGTAGAGGTTAATCATCATCATCATCATAAATTTATTAATACAATAATAATGTATTAATACATTAATAAAGTAATCATAAAGTCACACATTAATTAATCTTTATTACATTAATAATAATAATACCCACATATGATGACTAATGTAATAATTTATTAATGGATGACCATTTTGACCATGGTGATTGACTATGTTTGACCAAGAGTATGATTGGCCATGGTTGACAATGGTGGATTATGGTCAACTATGGTTGACCATGACCATGGTTCACTATGTTTGACCATGACCATGGCCATAGTTAACTTGACCATGGCCATGATCATCACTATGGTTGATCATGAGTATGGTTGACCATGACCATAAGTATGGTTGACAAAAAATTACAATGCCCATCACAATGCTTGATTATGGATAACGTATTAATGTATAAATTAATTGAAAGTTTACTAATGTATTAATTAATTAATACATTAATGATTTATTAATTAATGTAATAATACATAAATAAATTAACGTGTTAAAGTATTAATGTGTTAATTGAAAGTTTACTAATATATTAATTAATTAAGTAGTACATTAATTAGGTATTAATACATTAATGATTTATAAATAAATGTATTAATGTATTAAAATACATAAATACATTAACGTGTTGAAGGTAAGATAAATAAAAAACATGTCTCTAATTTAATGGACCCTCGTGCAAGTTTAAGCTATGCTTCTCCTATCATTGTAGAGAACTGCAAATTGAATAAAGTAAAACATAATAAATATTGGATAGTACAATTAGCCACTGGTACTAAACAAAAAGTAGTTGAACTAGTCAAAGATTTTATGCTAACATTAGATGGAATGGAAATAGGTGTGGATTTTAATATATTACTTTTGAGATCCTATGATATACTCAAAGGCATGGATTGGATTGAAAAAAATGCAGTTGTCGTCAATTGTAAAACTAAAACTCTTGATTGTCTAGATGAGGTGGGACATAATATAACCATTAAAGGAATACCTTGTGGTGTATGAGTAAGGCAGATTTATTCTTTACAGTTGAAACAAAATGCAATAAAGGGTTGTGAAATAAATGTTGTACATATAAATGAAGGTCTAGAAAAGAGGGTTGATCGTTTGTTAAGTGATGACCCTATATTAAGTAAGTTTCAGGATGTGTTCCCGTAAGATATTCAAAGACTACCTCCTAGAAGGGATATAGATTTCACAACATATTTAGTACCAGGATCATCACTAGTTTCCAAAGCACCATTTAGGATGAGGGTTCCTCAACTAAGTGAATATAAAATGCATCTTCAAGAACTATTGGACAAACAATATATCAGACCAAGTGTGTCTCCATGGGGTGCACCGGTCCAATTTGTGAAAAATAAAGACCGTATTTTAGGTTGTGCATTGACTATCAACAACTGAACAAAATGAAAATTAAAAATAAGTACCCTTTACCTTGTATTGATGATTTGTTTGACTAAGTTGGAGAGGTTAAAATATTCTCTAAAATATATTTAAGATTAGGTTATCATGAGATCATGATAAAAGATGAACCCATACACAAACTACTTTTAGAACCGAGGTAACAAATTTATTCATACAATAATAATGTATTAATACATTAATAAAGTAATAATAAAGTCACGCATTAATAAATATTTAATACATTAATAATAGTAATACCGACATATGATGACTAATGTAATAATTTATTAATGGATGACCATGTTGACCATGGTGATTGACTATGTTTTACCAAGAGGATGATTGGCCATGGTTGACCATGGTTGATTATGGTCAACCATGGTTGACCATGACCATGGTTCACTATAATTGACCATGACCATGGCCATAGTTAACACCAATTGACCATGGCCATGATCATCACTATGGTTGATCATGAATATGGTTGACCATGACCATGACTATGGTTGACAAAAAAATACAATGCCCATCACAATGCTTGATCATAAATAAAGTATTAATGTATTAATTAATTAAAAGTTTACAAATGTATTAATTAATTAATATATTAATTAGGTATTAATACATTATTGATTAATTAATTAATGTATCAATGCAAAAATAAATTAACTTGTTAAATTATTAATGGATCAATTAGTTAAAACATTAACAAACTATTAAAGTATTTTTAATTAGTACATCAATAAAGTAATAATACATTATTTCATAAATACATTAAAGTATTACATTATTACATTAAAATATTAACACATTGATAAAGTATTAAAGTATTGATAATACATTAATAAAGTAATATTACATTAATAATAATACCCAGTGAATGACCATTAATGTGATTAATGTGTTAATGGATGACCAAGTTGTGTTAATGTAATTTTGAATATCTCATGCAAATTAATTAAAATTGTGGTCGTTGCTTGAATCTTCACAATGATCATTTAACTATGTACTCTTGTGTATTTATGTGGGTTAGCATGCAAGAATTGTTTTTCATTTGGATGTCAAGTTAGTGCTTTTTAATGGTTGTTTTTTGAATGATGCAATATTTCTGAAGAAACCAATGGATATGAAATTCTAGGTGAATAGTATTAGGTTTACAAGTTGAAGAAGCCTCTATATGTACTTAAGTGAGGTCCAAGGGCATGGTATGTGATAATAGATGAGCACCTTCAGAAAACTAGCTTCACTAGAAGTAGTCAACTAACTCTTTAAGACAAGTCTAGTGGTAAGAATGATTTGTTTATGACACACTTATATGTAGACGAGTTTATTTGTATAGTTGATGGGTGAGATTTAAATGGAAAATTGAGTAATGGCATTTTTATTTCACAAGGAAAGTATGTAGGTCATCATTTACTTGATAATTTTAAGATGACAAATTGTAAGCAAGTTAACACACCTACTAGCTTGTGTGAGGAACAAGTAAGGTTGATGGTAGTAACAAAGTTGATCCTACAATTTAGAGGAGGTTAGTAGGACATATTGTATGGCATTCCCAATAACATTGATATAATGTTTATGTTGTGAGTTTATTTTGAGGGTTTATGTAGGTTCGAAATGATTCCCAATAACATTGATATAATGTTTATGTTGTGAGTTTAGTTTGAAGGTTTATGTAGGTTCCAAATGAGATACATCTTTGTAGCAAAGAGAACATTGAGGTACACCAATGACACATGCGTTTTTTGTAATTTTAATACTTCATTTTATTGTGCATTCTCCAATGATGATTGTAAAAGTATTTTACGATATGCTTTTAGTTTTGGATCATGTGTTTCTTCGTGTTATTGAAATAAGCTAGGAACAAAGTCCTTTTCAACAAGAGAGGTAGAATACACTACAACTCAACATGTTAGGAAATTTGGTTTAGACAAATATCGATAAATTTGAAGTAAGAACAAAATATGGGCATTACCATTTTTTGTGACAACATTTCTACAATTGTGATGAAAAAAAATATTATATTCCATGGTTTTACTAAACACACACACACACACACACACACACACACACACACCATCATGTCTTTGTCAAGGAATTGGTAACATTTTGTCAAGTTGAATTGAGGTTTTGCATATCCATTGATCAACATCAACTTGCAGGTGTGTTCACCAAGGGATTTTCAAAATAAAATTCTGATTTTCAAAGGTAGAGGCACAACCTTTCGAAAAATAATAAGTGGAGAGAGATCCACATATACAAATGTATTTTAGTATTACCATTGAGATGGTTAAAAGAGTGAGTTAAGATATATCTACACTAGTGGTTTTTTCACATACACATAATGTTTGGCTCGAACTTGATACTGTAGGTTGACAAAAATATGTTAGAAGTGTTGCCAAACATAATTGTTTCATATTCCTCTTCTTCCAATAATTGATATGTTAATTTTTTTAGTGTTACTTTTATGTATATATATTTGTGAATGATAATTATTTACCTTACTTTAAATGTTGTTATTATTAAATTTTTAGTTTTGTATAATATTTCATATTCGATTGATCTCAGTAGAGGGCGAATTCAACAAAGGTGAATCACTTTAATGGAGGGCACATCATTTTTGAAGGAGGTCACACTAAATACCAACGCTTCTATAAGGAGGGAGAGTTGCACATTCCTTTCTCTAGTCACACAAATATCCAAGACGTCCCAATAGCAAGTTAAAAACAAAGGGGAATGGAGGAGGGTCACATTGAATGAACCAAGGCACAGGGGATTCACAAAATCCCATGCAACAATCTAAACGCTACCAGAAGAGAGGTGAGCACCAACTCCTTTGGTGCGCAGTGATCTAAAACAATCACACACAGAAAATGATTACACACTCATGAAGAAAGAAACGATTCAAATTTTTTTTCATCCATTGAATTAGAGAAATATGTCCCCTTTAATAATTCAGGGAGACTAATTACAACAGTAATTGCCACTTTTATTTTTCTATGATTCTTTGTGCATTTAGAATGGAAAGAGAAATTTCCCGCAACAATTATTAACACAATCTGTCTGACAATTATTTTAGACATTTCTTTCTTACTTAGACTCACAAATGCTTTATTACAATTAAGTGACTGACTCACGTTGACATTGATAAAAAAACTAGCATAGAATTAATTATATTTATCGCCTTTCTTGTTGCAGACTACTAATCCTCTTATGTTAGTTATCTAAGGAGGGTTTGAATCCTTCCTATTGGTCCAATTCCTCCCTATTTAGATATGGAAGCGTCCGTGCTTCCTCCACCAACTAAGGGAACCTTTCACTGTATTGTCTCAACTATCATCCACTTGGCATACATTGTAGGTTGGAACTGTTTATAACTTGCAAGGTAACTACAACTGGAGTGTGTTGTTGTGATAAGTTATGAACGCCACTATGGTCAGCATGTTTTTCTCATTGTTGTTGTGCTACTTCCGATGAAGCCAAAATGAGAGGCATCATTGTTGGCGCCAGAGACTGAAAGACAAGACATACCTCGAAAGGTGAGAAGCCAGTTGCAGAGTATGACCCTGTTGTAAGGTTGCCACTTCTGCAAATCCTGCATCAGGAGGTATAATTATTTGGCATAGTGGCAGTAATTGAATTTGGTTTTGGACAGGGCCTCGGAGTGGTAAGTCGTCGAGTGACCTCCCTGTTTATGCATCACTCCAATAGAAAAATGAGAGGCAATTCGGGGTAAGGGATAGTGATATTTAATTTTGTCTTGAGTGAGGGCGTGGTAAGAGGTAATTAGAGGACATTCGATAGTGTCTTGGGTAATCAATTGAGATGATGGAGCATTGTGTAATGATGTGTATTGAATGAGCTCGATGGATTGAGCAAGGGATCGAGAGGGTGGGAGCCTTGTGGGAGACTGAGAGACATTGGCAAATTTCGGGAGGAGAGGGAGTACGATGGGAGGTGTCAGATTCGTGAGGTTCTTGGGCTGAACATGGCAGGCCAAACATAGAGAAACATCTCTATGGGGAATGTTCATGGTTATTTTCTTCTTTTCTAGGATGGGACAACGTGGAAGTATGAGGTGATAAAGTAAGCACATAGATGCGTCCTTCATGTTGAAGATTGTACTGATGGGATTTGGCATGGTACAAAACTTGTCATTCTTGTTCAAATATCCTTAATTTGGGGTTAAAATTGGGCTCAGAAGGCTTGTGCATTCATCTAGGTTGTGTTTGGTTTTTAAAGTTTGCAACGATGCCCCTAGACATTAAACAGATACAGAAGGAGTTAACTGAGATAAAGAGGAAAAATAAGATAACATGGATAGACATTAAGCTCTGTAGGGACGATGATCTGTCACACTTGCGTGCAACTATTGAAGGTCCTGTGGGCACCCCTTATGAAAAGGGCGTCTTTCAAATTGACATTTGATTACCCAAGGAATATCCATATAAGCCTCCAAAAATACAATTTATAACAAAAGTCTGGCATCATAATATACGTTTTACTTCAACTTTTATAAATTTACATCACACTATAAACTTCAACTTTATGGTGAATTGTAACATCCCGCTCTGGCGCACTGAGACCACTTATTCTTTGAGGACACTTGCTCGCAAGTGATCTGGACCCTTTTTATGTTAGACCTATGATATTTGATTATGATGTGATTGACAGATGATATGATGTGTTACTATTCATGTAGACGGGTGCTATTGACTCAGTTTATTGAGTGTGCAGGTTTGTGACCTTGAGGATGCAGAGGCATCAGTAGACCCCCTTGGACTCCGGACTGAGTCAGAGAGTGTGCTTTTGGGTTGATTTGTTTGTTATGATGTTGATTTGATTTGATGATTTGATGACGACATTCTGACATGATTTTAGTGATGCAGGCTGACGATAGCTTGCCGACTTGACTCACATATGGAGTAAAGGGGCCACACACAATTGCAGAGAGGTTGAGGGAGAGGGGTGGACAACAGCCCTGCCACCGCCTGCTAGCACTCCCGCCGTGGCTCGATCTGTA